>JACEII010000040.1:3008561-3045543 GCA_014332785.1 Antheraea mylitta
CGGCACTACGAATAATAATAATTATATATATAAATAATAATAATAATATTATATATATAATAATAATTATATATTATTATTCGTAGTGCCGATAGATCTGAAAAATAATGATAATAATTTCAATATACAAATTATGAAATTGAAATAATTCATACGATCATTAATTTACGAATTGAATAGTGAACACAGTTATTTCATTGTTTTGACTTTTCATTTTTGTCAGCAGTCCTTATATGACTTCCTAAATTGGTTTTATTAGAACATTACATAACTTGACATGACAATAATATAGTCCAAATGTACATTGTACAAATTCGAAAAGTGGCTTTAGTTTATAATAGTTATATATATAAACAAAAATGACCCGATTTTAATAACATTTTTACTGGACTATAAAAAAAGATGTGAATATTATTTAGGTATATCGATGTAAATTAATATATATCTTAGAGTTATTAAAATCATAATACAGAATAGAAATGAAATAAATAAAAATCAGCAAAGATAAATAAACCGTTTTCAAAAGAACGAAGCCGCGGGCACTTCTTAGTGTAATAAAAAATGAATATTTAATCATAAATTCAATTAAACAATTAATTATTGTAGGGGGTTATCACATAATTCCAACTGAGCTGCACTTTCACAAATTTTGGTACGTGCGTCGGTGGTGTAATGGTCAGCATAGTTGCCTTCCAAGCAGTTGATCCGGGTTCGATTCCCGGCCGACGCACACTTTTTGTTTCATCTAATAACGCATTATTAATAGAATTTTTAAGAATGTCAATATTACTTGATTAAAAAAACATAATAAAAATTAAAAAATTGTATTCAATTCTCAAATTTCAATCAAAAACAAATAAATGGTCAAACGATTTTAATATTACAAAACTCTATGAAACTTTGTACATCGAAATTATGTCTTTCTAAAATTGTTGGTTATTAAAATGATTTTTAAACACTTTTATGAATGACTAACTTTTGCCCGCAACTTCGCCCGCGTGGAATAGCTACTTCGGCCTAACGCCAACTTTAACTAGCGACTTAGTTTACCCTGGAGTTAACCTCGATTTTGAAACATCCTTCGTTGTTGCTCCGCCCCTATTGGTCTTAGCGTGATTATATAACCTACAGCCTTCCTCAATTAATTAGCTGTCTAATACTGAAAGAATTTTTCAAAGCAGACTATTAGTCCATACTTCCATACTAATATTATAAAGAGGTAAAGTTTGTGACGTTGTGAGTTTGTGACGTTGTAGGAACTACTGGTCCAATTTGAAAAATTCTTTCAGTATTATATAGGTCATTTATCAAGAATGGTTATAGGCTATATATCATCACGCTAAGGCCAATAGGAACGAAGCACCAATGAAGAATGTTTAAAAATCAGGCTTTTTTCCTCTTGAGATTTTCCGCTGCGTGTTAGCTTTAGCCCAAAGTAATTATTCAACGCGAACAAAGTCGCGGGCTGAGTTAGTTTGTAATATAAGTGCGTTCAACCAAACAAATTCTTCAGCTTTATAATATTAGTATAGATTAAATGTGTACTCATATTTTAATAAACAAAAAAAGAGTCGTAACTAATAACAGCATAAAAAACATGAACCAATCAATACAACCGGCTATATTTTAGAATACAAAATACAAATACATCTACCGCACTATAAATATAACTTTCATATTGAAATCACATTAATGCTTTTAGGTTACAAAATGAAACTAATGGAAGGTATTAATATTAATTGAATGATATATTTACTTCATCAGAACTCATTATTTGTCCATTACGAGCACTCAGTATGCTCCGAATAATTTAGGCAATAAACATTGTGTACCAAAAAGCTTTGCAATACATATTTATACTTAAAATAAATCATGTAATATTTAAAAAACTGTCTAAAAACACTATAGTAATTTTTTTCGGTATGTTCAATATTGGAATGTCATGTAGTGGTTTTTATATGTTATTCATAATCTTGTCCTATTTGATTGTATATCTTTTAATATTGGTGATGTTTCACGTAACATAGTTTGGTTAGTCAAAAGTAGTCATTTTTTTATTGATTAGTGTTACATTTTATCGCATTTCAATCTTTTTGTCATCATGGATACGTTAAAAATTCGCGTAATTGTGGAATACGAGTACCGTCGTGGCAGCAACGCGGCACAAACAGCATGCAACATCAACGATGTTTACGAAGCTAACACTACAAACCAACGCACCACCTGTTATTGGTTTGCTCGCTTCCGTTCTGGGAATTTCGACCTGAAAAATGAACTTCGCGGTCGTCCGAAGACTTTGGTCGACAATGACGAAATAAAGGCGATTTTGGAAAGTGATGATACACAATATACGACTGAATTAGCAGCAGCTTTCGACGTTAGCGTCAAAACAATATTGTTCTATCTGCGTCAAATTGGCAAGGTAAAACGCTTGACAAACGAGTGCCCTACGAACTCAATGATCGCCAGCGCAAAGTACGCGTTGAGACGTGCCTTGCACTGCTCAACAGACACACAAACGAAGGAATTTTGAACCGCATTGTTACCTGCGATGAAATATGGATTCTATTTGCACCTAAACAATGCCCTAAACGAAAACTTACCCCTAGAAAAGTGATGGTCACTGTTTGTTGGTCTAGCGCCGGTGTGACTCATCACAGCTTCTTAACAAACGGGGTGAGCATTACTGCAGATGTGTACTGTGAAGAACTGAACACAATGATGGAGAAGCTGGCACATCTCCAACCAGGATTGGTCAATCGCTCGTCTCCACTGCTCCTGCACGACAACGCGCGACCACATACTGCACAGCAGACGGTCTCCAAGTTGCAAGAACTGGGGTTGGAAGTTCTCCGTCATCCGCCCTACTCACCAGACCTTGCGCCTACAGACTACTACTTTTTCCAGAATTTGGATAACCCCTTGGCGGGAAAAAAATTCAATACACGAGGAAGCAGTACAAAATGCCTTTGAAGAATTTGTTGCCTCCCGTCTAGCTGATTTCTTTAAGAAGGGCATCAATAAACTGCCACTGCGTTGGCAAGGATGCATTGACTGCATGGGTGATTACTTCGATTAATAGAAATAAAAAATATATGAAAAAAAATCGTTTAAATTTTTTCATACAAAACGGCAATTTCATAGGTAAAGACCTAATATAACACTAGTGGGCGCTTAATGGTCGACATTCGATCATGGTTAATTGATTTTACAAAGTTTGAACTTTAATTATGGTTCTTTTGTCAAAGGGTATAACTTCTATGATCAAAGGATTTCATCATGGATAATCAGTTGTTTGCCACTTGTTTTTTAAATTATATAAACATTTTAAAAAATCTATGTCTAAATGAAAGTTGAAACTAATTATAAATTTGAATCAAAAAACAGGCGGTTACATAAGATGGCAAGGCTCTCAAATTGTAAGTAAACATAACTTTACGAAAATAAACAAATTTATCGCAACACATGACACAATTTTCAATTAATTTTACACGATATCATAGCTTTCTGCACTTCTCCTGCATATAAACTTTAACTATGTTAAATTTCAAGTTCATCCGTTCGCGCAATTCGCTTAAAAAGGAGCACAAAGTTTTGGCTTCATGCATTAATATATAAGATAACAATAGATCTTCTCGATAATGGCAGTAATAATCTACTAGAATATTGGTTGCCAAGAATAAAATAAAATCTATAACAGAAATGCTAGAGGAAATACAAGTAAATTATAAAAAAACAATGATAGATAGAATAGGTTTTTCTTAAATACTTCTAAATTTCAGGTGCCCTTTTTGGCGGTATGGCCGGCGGAGCGGCGATGCGTCACGGGCGTCGTCGGGTGCTCTCACTAGCCGCTGCACCTTGCAGTCTATCTTGGCTACTCACCGTTTTAGCCACGTCTGTGCGAATGATGTGCATCACTGCTTTCCTTGGAGGGTTCTGCTGTTCCATTCTCACAATGCTATCACAGGTCGGTTAACTGTAAATTTTCTTAATTACCTACAATCTTCTATACTATAATAAAACTGTAATAAGTCGAAATCTGTACATTAAATATTTTTTGAAAATTTTAATCAGGATAGGCTATGTTATCGATATAGAAGCCAAAAATAATCTTTTTACAATTTTTGTCTGTCTGTCTGTCTGTCTGTCTGTCTGTCTGTCTGTCCCTATGCACACGCATCACTCTGAAACTACTGAACCAATCTTGACGAAACTTGACATAGTGATAGCTAATATTACGAGATTACATCAAATATACTTTTTGTCTCATAAAACGCCAAGGGTTCTCCAGGATAAAGGATTAAAGTCTAGAATATAAACCCGAATTACTCTGAAAGTACAGAACCAATTTTAACGAAATTTGACACAGTGATAACTAATATTAGAAGACTACATCCAGGATACTCTTTGTCCCATAAAACGCAAGGAGTTCTCCAGAATAACGGACGAAAGTAAAAAATTTGTAGTTCATGAGATTCTTAATGGATTTTGGTAATTTTCCTTTGTGCTATTTACAGCAGACAGATTAGTTAAAAATTCAAGCTATATAGGCTACATAAAAAAAAAAAACAACCAAAAAGAATGCCGGGGTTCGAACCGTCTCCCCGTCTCCCCGTCGGTCATAAGAATAGTATAGAGTCGCCAACTTTACCTCTAGGCTACGATTGCATAATAATTCTGTTCAAAAATTTCAACTGCTTCGAAAACGTCCACAAAATTGTTAATAACTAATCTATACTATTAAAATTGTAACAAGTCGAAATCTGTACATTAAATATTTTTTGGAAATTTTAATCAAGGTAGACTATGTTATCCATATAGAAGCAAAAATTAACACAGTGACAACTGATATTACAAGGCTACATCCAGGATACTTTTTGTCCCATAAAGCGCAAGGGTTTCAAATTTAGAATAGCTGGTTAATACTGTGAAAATTGGTCGATGATAACTGAAGTATGTTATAAAAGTATTAGATATAGCATTATCAAGATATATGTCATAGTGTGATTTTACTTTCTTTGTAGAAGGGTGCATACTTTCAGTTCCGAAATTATCGCTGTCCGACATATTTTCAATTAAAACACTGGTTACATTCACAACTGCGAACGGTGTTTCGTAATTTATAAATAGCGTTAAAAATGCGTAGTTTAATCCGTGACAGTCAATTGTCTAATTAAATAGTAACAAAGAAATCAGTGAAAGGTGCAAGCGCGGTGTGTTTGGCGGTATGTCAAAGGGCGCAAGGTCTTCTGTGCATGCCGTGTAATACTGGTACGACGAGTGTTCGACAAAGCAATTTGAATGTTATGTTTATACAGATAGAGTTGCAGATGTTTTTGAGTACTTCGTCAATAGTGCAAAGTTCGTATTATAACCTGTAGCTTCGGAAATGTAACGTCACAAAAAACCATAATCTTCATCATCATCATCATTGGCAGCTCTTCTCGACCTAATGCAGAAAATAAGCCTCCTCTCTTTTAAAAATAAAAACATGTAATTGAAATCTATCTAGGTCAGACTTTGGTCAGTGTATATGTATATTAGTAAGATTAAAAAAACCAAATGTAATGGCCGATTTTAATAATTCAAAAAGTTATCTACAGGTACTGAAACAGTCTTAATTTAAAAATAATTTATTTGGATATGGATTAATATATAGACATGAATAACATAGTCTTTTACGCATGGTATAGTTTTTATTAAGATTTATTTCAAAAATGTAGTTATAGTGACATAATCACAATAGGTAGACATAGGTATGCTGCCGCGAGGTTTTTTTATAGATAATAATATGTTCTTTAATATTGTATAACACATTTTTGTTCTATCATTCATAGTTATCGGGGCGCATGCGATGAAATACATTTTATGCCAAATTTTTTTCATACCTTTGATTACATTATTGAAATTTTAGTAGAAATCCCAATTTTTTTCTAAAAAATAAATATAGCCTATGTTACTAAGGATTTTTTTCGAAATGTCTACGCTATTGACCCAGCAAGGTCTTAACAGCTTCACCGGACTACTAAGGCGAGCGCTTAAGGCGCTCATCCGATTTTATTTTGGCAACCAGCTCAAGGGTGCACGGCACACCTCGGCTTGGCTGTTGCCTGTTGCATACAATATCGCGACCTATCTTAGCTAACCTAGCTAACTATTTATATATGTATGAGTTGTTGAAACGTATATGTGTACCAAGCATACACGCCTCAACAACTCCTCCATATATATGTTATTGGAAAATTGAGAGTTTTTCAGTTCGATAAGGGGAATAAGTATACCCTTCCACTTTCATGTGTAAGCGTGTAGCGTGCACGTGTGTGGGGGTGATCGTGTAGTGTTGTAGCAGTGATGTATATTTGTGTGTCACCGTACCGCGCAAGCAACGCACTCAAGGGCTCCTTACCGAGGGATCGAACCTAGGCTTCAGCCACTGCCGTGGGAGGCCTAATCCGGTATGTTACTAAGGGATAATGTAGCATTCTAATGGTAAACGAATTATCGAAATCCGTCCAGTAGTTTGAGTTTATTCGTAATTAACATACAAAAATACTACGATTCCTCTTTATTATAATAGTTTAGAAAAATAATTTGAATCTTATGCTTTACTGATAGGGTCGTTAATAGTGCGAAGCTTGTGTGTAATCACCACGAACGTCGCCATGGCCGATTTAAGTTTAGGGTGCGCCTATAGATGTTTTACATAAAAAATGTTTGAGTGAGACCGGGGATAGTTAGGATTCACAATTGGAAACGGTAGTTGTGGCTGCAATCGGGTGTCAGTTTTATTCAATTTTATCGCTTTTAAAAATACAATTGAAACCAGTGATAACCAATTTGGTGCAGACGAAGTTGCACGGGTCAGCTAGTCGTAACTAAAATGAAAAGCAATTTAAGAGTTTATAAGTAACTTAAGAAAATGCCAAACAGTGCCACACTTTTTGGACAAACGTCACAGTCATTTAGAAGTAAGGGGTGTAAAGGGTGTCGAGTAACATCTTAAGACTTGAGACACCCAAGCCAACCTCATCTGCACGTGGTGCACCTTGCTGATCAACGAACGAGGCAATGGCGATAGCGGGGTGGTAGGGTTTGATAGCCCGACTGGGTCGCAACCACCATGTACATGGCGAAAAAGCCCGTCATAGTGACTCGCTTTTGCGCGTCGCGTTTCGGGATCAGCCTGTGCATATCCAGTACCAGACGACTTTCGTCATTATGGCCGGCATGACAGCGGTGACCGACGATGGATGATCTGTCTCTCGGTGGTCGCCATTGTTTTTGGATTGTACTATGCTTACCATCAGGTATAGTGCAGTCACTTTGTCGTGCTACAATAAAAAAAAGCCTGCAGCGGATTTAATTTGGTATAGGTTTTTTTTTATATTATAGTAGGCAAACGAATAGGTAGGTCACCTGACGGTAAGTGATCACTGCGGTTCGTAGACTCTAGCAACACCAGACCAGACCACTAGACCAGACGACACGCAACAATGCAAGCACTGTTACTTCACGTCGGTTTTCTATGAGAAGGTGGTACCACCCCGGAACAAGCCGACCCATTCATACTGAAACCAATAATAGTTTCACCACTACAATAGGTATAGTATATTCTGTCTTTTTTAGTGATGAAGCGATTATATCTTAGTTGAAAACGTGTTCAAACGCATCGTGGATGAATGTAGATTCCAGTCTTTGCGACTGAGTCAGAGCGCGGTGAAGGAATTCATCGTGATGCAACCATAGCACGATGGTAGGGCTTTCTCTAACCCGCCTAACAAGCACCTGTTAGTATATTCCTACAGCTGTAATTAAGAGCCAAGCCCCTCTAAGTTTTTGCGTGTTTACCATATTAGACAACATCAGATGTGATTGTCTTGAAATGCTAAAACCTATAAAATATTTTAAACTTTAAAAACGATATGAAAATTGTTTACAGTCATTTCCAGATGTTACTATCGTACACGCAATGATTAACTCCATGCTATCTTTCTCATAGTAAAGCATACATGATGAAGTTCGTATAATCAAGAATATGCTTTGGGATCTCATCCTATCAGTTCCCACTATTACCCAGAAAACTTTTATTCATCATACTGCATCTAAAACACCGGGTAGCTCATTTATGTATATTTTTAGTATTAAAGTTTAAAATACTCTTTCCAAACTTAAGTTTTGATATACCATTATTAAGCTACCGAGTTTTTAAAACTTGGTCCTAAGAGATTTGCCAGTACCATATCGCTAATTGTTCAAATAAATAAATAAATCTATTTACATATTTCAGGTCTACGTCAGCGAGATCTCCGTGCCTGACATTAGAGGCTGTTTGAGCGCTGTTCTCAAAATCGTTGGACATCTTGGAGTCCTTTTCAGCTTCACGATCGGTGCGTACCTCGATTGGCAACAACTGGCTCTCTGCATCTCAGCGGCACCGCTGCTCCTCTTCTGCACAGTTCTCTACATTCCAGAAACACCGAGCTACCTTGTCCTGGTTGGTAAAGATGAAGAAGCTTATAAAAGTCTTCTCTGGCTACGTGGCCCTAATTCGGATGTTGCACAGGAATTGGCAACGATAAGAACTAATGTGCTGGCGAGTAAGAATTTCAGTCAACGGCAGAATCAGATGTCTGGTAGCCAGCTTAACAATTCACTTGATGCAAGAACTATGAACAGACTACTAGGTCCAATTATGGTGACTTGTGGGTTAATGATGTTCCAAAGACTTTCGGGCGCTCACGCGTTCTCTTTCTACGCTGTACCAATATTTCGAAAAACTTTCGGTGGAATGAATCCGCATGGCGCAGCTATTGCAGTTTCCTTTGTTCAGCTGCTTGCGTCATGTCTTTCTGGGTTACTGATTGATACTGTAGGACGATTGCCTTTACTCATTGTTAGTTCGGTTTTAATGTCTATGGCCTTAGCTGGATTCGGAAGTTATGCGTACTATGAAGAAGTACATCGAAATCAAAGAATCCAAAGCGTTATGTTCCACCAAACCGTTGGCCAAAACGACTGGATACCTCTCCTTTGCGTTTTGGTATTCACTATAGCTTTTTCTTTGGGCATGAGTCCAATATCCTGGTTATTAATCGGTGAATTGTTCCCATTGGAGTATCGAGCATTTGGAAGTGCTATGGCAACTGCCTTCAGCTACCTTTGTGCGTTTGTCGGTGTGAAAACCTTTGTTGACTTTCAACAGGCTTTAGGATTGCACGGCGCATTTTGGTTATACGCCTCGATAAGTGTCGGCGGTCTTTGTTTTGTGGTTTGCTGCGTTCCAGAAACGAAAGGGAAGGACCTCGATGAGATGGACCCCAATTATGTCCAAAGTCTTTCGCCTAAGAGGTAAAATGTTACAGCTTACGCTATAAATTTCTTCAAACATATCTAAAATTTCTTAGTATTTCATGTATTGATAGGAGTCAGATATGTTAAAAGAAAAAAAAGAAATGTCTACGCGGTATGGAAGATGATAGAAAATTTCTAGATTAGGAAATATCTTGCGATGAACAGTGTCCAACATTTTTCATTTTAAATGAAACAAATAATGTTCACGAAATTCATAAATGAACATAATAAGAATACGTGTTTCATTTAAAATAGTAATATTTTGAATATGGAAAAGTGTTAGAGTTAATTCGAAATTATTAAATGTACGTATTACGTAGGAACCAAATCCTATCAAATCCACCCAAATGACCGCAGAACTTTGGCTGTGCTATTAAATCATAGAAGGAATTGCCACTTATGAATCTGTTATTAACTAATTATATATAATTATATAAATTAAATTACTATACTAGCATATCCAAATTCATATCTTAAATATTTATTTATACAATGATTTATATTTTGATCAAAGCGTGAAAATGCTGGCAACATCTTTCCAGTATAATAATTTGGTAGAACTGAAATTTTTTTGTTTCTTTATTAAATTTGTTAATTATTATCGTTATCAAAACTATTTACATATATTAAAATTTGTATTTTTAGATATTACTTACGAATATAAAGTTAACGTATTTATTTTCACCCTCATAAATATATGTGAATATATCGCAGCGGTCCATTCTTTACCTCTCTTTCCTTAGACTCATGAGAATTGAAATCCTAGAAAACTTATAAATAGTATTTAATACCTACTAATTTTTAAATACTTTATCGAGCTTTCCTATATGATGACAATAAATAAGACAATAATATTCATCATACCTAATTAAGTATATTTCGATTTATTGTAGTATATTATGATAAATCACTAAAAGTCATTTATTATTTCATTAAAAATTACTATGTTTCATTTGGTATAATTGTAATATTGTATTCCGTAGTTGAATGATAGAGAATAGATATTTGTAATTATAGTGCAAAAATTGCTTCCATACAAACTAAAAGGTTCGTTCATAGCTAAAGTATAGATTACGTTCTATGAATTAATAACATCATTTTTTTTTTTAATTTCTACTAAAACCTATATATTAGGGCCAATTTAGCGCGTAGGTTTGAATGCTTTATCAATATTTATTTGGAAAAGTTGTGGGATAACAGTCTGTTATCGGAAACGAAAGACAATACCAAGAAATTACACATGATTCTACAAAAATCATTAGTGGGTGTGACAGTACTGTTAATATAGTTAAGTTTCTGATATTTTATTCGATAAGTAATCATTTTTATTTTAAGTTATATCTCAAAAGATTTCGTTATTGGATGATGTACAAAAGTATACAAATGATCTAACTGAAATGTTCCATGCAGGTTACCTTATATTTTTCTTTAGTTTTTACATGTTTTAAGGAGATAAGATGCATTTTAATCGTATAAAATCACTTCTTTAAACAGTATTTTGTTAGAGTTGATGTTTCTCATTTAAATTCCTGTATATATATACATACATGTATATATATATATACATATATATATATATATATAGCAAAATTCATGAATAATATGAGAAATAATAGTTATTATATGTTCACGTTCCAATTAAATATTTATTTTAATTGCGAATGTAATAATAAAATTAGGTAACGTTAATTTTTGTCGCTCTAATTATGTTTAAGTGAAGTCGTGTCGGTTACGTCACGTAGAATATGAATTATAAATCGGAAACTGCAATTTTTGGTTTTTGATAGCGAAATATGACTTATGAATTGTATTTGATATTTCGGTTATTTAAAATTCGTTATACCGATGTTTCTGCTTTAAATATCAATTAATGTGGTAAATAAATTTGACAATAATGTAAATTTGACTAAATACTCTATAAAAAATAAGATTTTTTAATGCGAAAGTGGAACCGTCGGTATTCATTATTTTTACGCGTATTAAAGCTTTAAACTGAGGCGTATTTACTGCCTTTATGATATTACACCGAGACCAAATTATGAAGTCACTAATTTTTATTTAATTAAAAAAAACGTATTCTAATATAACGGTGTGAAGTGTTATAGTTGGTAAGTTTAGGAGAAAATAAATTAGAAGGCGTAAAACCCCGCAGTTTGTAATAGATCCTCTTTGTATACAGAGTGTTTCATTTACTAAGGTAAAAATTTACCGTGACTCAGTTCGGAATTGTGATAAATAATTTTGAGCAAACTGTCACAGACTTTTGATGAAAATTAACAATGAATATGGAACTAACTGTAAGTCACATGGAAGCCCAATTACAAGATCTATGGAATAAATTGTAACCAATATGATTACTGAGGAATTTATTAAGTACTCCGGTCTTAATGTGTGGAGTCTTTTTAGTACTAATTTATTGACATGAAAACTTCTGAAATTAACAGTGATCGAAAATGAAATATCACGCTCGGGTGAGTAATGCAGTGAATCGTGTATACTCGGTTCCAGTCGTCATCAATAATGTTCATTGTTTGACAAATATGCGTCGTTCCAAGAGTTATTTATGATTTTTTATTATGAATTACTATAATGTTGTAAGATTATGTATGTTTTTTTATATAATCAGTATATTTCTTGGCATATAAACACTAATAAATCATATACATGTATTTATTTATAAGTTTTATTCACGTCTATCGTGTGGCCATAAGCACACATCTACTTTTTATATTATTAACATGTTATAACATTTAATTTTTGATATTAAATTAATAAATCATATAAAATTAACATGGTAAAAAATAACAACAATTTTAAATCAATAATGAAACACTCTGTATTTCTTTGTCGTTACAAGCGTGTCGAACCGTTCGAAGTTGGCTAATCTCGCCAAATATATCTCTCGAATAGCAAATTATTAAAGTACATTATTTGCCGAATACTATTATACTATAAAAAAAGTAAAAAAAAAACAATGTTTATAGACAAAATAATAGGTTGTGAGTTTATACATTTTCTAGATTTTTATGTATATATACTAATATATATTTACTATAAATGAGATATGTATTTGAGATTATAATAAATAGCGTTTGATGCTTAATATTTATAAGTAAATTCTAGTAATTATCTGCTTGCTAGCAATATTATTGATTCTGAAACAATGATTTAGAAATGATGTAAGGGCGTTTATTTTAATTATTACGTTGGATATTGTTGATGTATTTAAATTTTAAAGTCTGGATAAGCCACCTACTTGTGGCATTTTTTTTTTACATTTATAAAAAACCAGCCCGGTATTACGTCGCTGTGACTCAATTATAATAAGTTGAATTAATAGTGAAAATTAAAATGTGGCCCCATCTATGAGATATCTATTACAATCGGTTCTGCAGTTTGCTAAACTAATTTAAAACGCCATCTGTTTGAAACTGATGGATCTTGCATTTAAGAACAATCAACATGGATAACGGAGTTTTCGGCGATATTTTAGTTTGTCATGTAGTGCATTTTATATCTTATTCATAATCTTGTGCTATTTGACTATTTATTTTGTAAACTTGGTGGTGTCTTGCGTAATATAGTTAGTTTATTGTGCATAAGTGAAGTGAATGGAAAATAATACCACGGAGCATGAAATTCTGAGTTGCCACAAAAACTCCCAGGAAGGTTCAAACAAGGGATCCACCATCTTGTTAGAATATTAATTCACACGACGCTTGTAATATTATTGACTACACGACAATGGCAGTAATAGTCTGAAAGATTGATTGCCAAAAATAAAGTTACAATTCGATTTATAATTTTAAACGATTGAGGCCATTAATATTGCAATATAAATTATCCTATCTCTCAAGCTGGATCAAATTATAATTAATTGCCAACGTTTAATGAAGATCTAGTTTCGGAGTTCATCGTCGACAAACTCCATGGTACCGGATTTTTATATCTTTAAATGAGGTACGATTGCCTAGATTTTTTTTTTACCAAAACTGCTAAAACAGAATTAAATAAAATATCTGACTCATCTTCAGAAGTATTTATTTATCCTCGAGTAAATTTTCATTATTTGTTAATCTGATGTTTTACTATTTGTGACATTCTTGATAATTTAATGTATGACTTTGAACTTTGAAAAACTGAATTTAGTAAAAGACTGGCATAATGCAAATACTAGAAACTGTAATAAACTGGTCGTACCATGTTTCAGACGTAGCAAAACCAGTAATAGTTTCTTAGGTACCAGTGTTAGGTTTTATAATAAAGTCCCAAAACATGTTACCGATTTTCCGGACTGTAAATTTAAGCGCCATGTCAAGCGAGTTTTAGTGTCAAAAGGATATAATAGAGTGGATCAGTATGTGAACGATAGTGATGTCTGGAATTGCCTCCTCTCAGTGCATCCACTAAAAGCTATTAGTATGTATTAGTATGATGTATTTGAAATATATGTAAAAAAAAAATGTACCCGATCGAGTTTCTTGCCGCTTCTTTTAGATGGCTGGGTTGTTTTCCGAACAGGTGGTAGTTTTTGACATTAATAAGCGTCTTATTAGGGCCTAAACCGAATAAAGTATTTTTGATTTTGAGTCAACAAATCATTATATTGCCGACAAATCCAGATCAATTGACGGTCACCGTTATTCGTGGATTTTATATTGGTTATCATCAGCTCTAAGTTTTCCACTGTTCTCAACTAAAATTCCAGAAAATTGTTAGTAGCTCTTGCGAAATAGTAATATGATATTCAGTATCTTCAGTACCTAATTTTGTTCAATATTTCTCTACTGTATAGTTGTCTCCACGTAATATTTAAAATACGCCCGAAAAAAAAAATAACTTACTTACGAAATGATATTAGGAAAACGGAAAATTTTACAATAACATTTGGTAAACCAATTAGATGAATAGTATATAGAAAAACGGAAGATAAATTTGTTAATTATAATACGACAAACTCATCGAAATGTCGCAATTTTATTGTAAAAATACTGATATATAATTTTATTTCAAATTCTTATGTACTAGAGATTAAAATTTAGCCTTTAGGCGTGTGCCGTGGTAGTGATGTGTGCCTGTCTTAGTAATTCGTAATATTGTATCGTAGTACGATAAATGTGAACGCATATTCCGGCGCACGGTTACAAAAAATATTATAAAGTATCTCTGACGCATACCTTTATAATCTTAATATTATAAACTTACTCATTTTGAAATTTTTCTTTGATAAAACATATACTTAATCATATACCTCGAGGGCTAAAGGGAAAATTAAGTCTAAGTCACGTTTACAAAACTTATCAGCAGACAGAATTTAGATGTTTGAAAGCAATTTATTGTGAATTAATTATTAGAATGAATGATTTTGAAAGGCATTTTTGTATTTTACTAATATTTGAAGCTGTTTTCTGTATAAAATATGCCTAATAATAATAATAACTGACGTGGTGCTTAACTAGTTATTCACTATTAATGATAAAATACAAAGAAATGTGACACAACGTCTTTTACGCTTGTGTTAGATAATCATATTATGAAATGATCGTTTATGTGGCCATAAACTACAAACAATCTATTTGAAAAAAAGATGTAATACAATAGGCTACATGCCTTTCAAATAGGTTAGTAGTGGACAACTAAATGCCTACGGTTGCTTTGTAATGCGCACGGTGCAAGATTTCCAAAATACTAAATATAAAAAACATTTTTTTTTTAATGTATTACGAAGCTTCAATATCCACACAATAAAACCAAAACGCATATCGTTCATAGTTCGGTGAAGCTGTGAAGACAATTACAGGTCAACATCGTTTTCATTTCGAAAAAAAAAAAGCATATCGTGCTGTACATTTTTTTCGTTGCGTACTTGCTTTGGAAACGGTTTTTTTTTTTATTGTAGCTCGGCAAAGTGACTGCACTATGCCTGATGGTAAGCACAGTACAATCCAAAAATAATAGCGACCACCGATTGACACACTGTCCATCGCCGGTCGCCACTATCATGCCGGCCTGTAATAAGCTGGATATGCACAGGCTGATCCCGAAACGCGACCCGTAGAAGCGAATCACTATTACGAGCTTTTTCGCCATATACATGGCGGTTGCGACCCAGTCGGGCTGTAAAACCCTACCACCCCGCTTGCGCCATTGCCTCGTCCGTTATTCAGCAGGGAGCACCACATGCAGGTGAGGTTGGCTTGGGTGTCTCAAGTCTTATGATGTTATTCGACACCCCTTACACCCCACTGTGTAGGTTTTTCTAACTTATTTAAAAATGATAGTTCAAACGCACGGTCTTTGACACAATTATAGCCCTATAAGTTTAAAAAAACCTCATATACGTCTATGACAAAAAGAATATAAAAATAATGTCGTCTCATAATGTAACATACAAATAGTCACGGCATGTTAGAATCCTGTGGGTATAGAAAATAAAATAAAAATTGCCTATAGACGTATACTCAAGTTTAATTTTGTTTTAATTTATTTTTTTCTAATATTTTAAGTGATCACTTATAATTTGGGACATATTACCACAATACAGTTATACTAATTTTGTTTTCGTCACATCATATTCTCATAAAATGTTACTAATGCCATAAAGTCAAGATACTTATAAGGCTTTTTAATCTCGTATATAATCAAAAATGTACACTCAACAAGTTTTAACGCAATTAACGTGAATTTAAATATTATTGGCTAACTATTAATACAAAAGTTAGGTAAATAGTGCTTCTTTTAATTTTCATGGACTATATATTTATCTCGTGAATTTTTAAACCGAAACCTATTATCAAAAAAGCGTTAAATGTTTCTCTTTTGTATTTTTTTTATAAACTTTTTTAAACAAATAGTAAAAAAAAAACAAATACTCAAATGTACAAAATAACAAGCAATCGTGCGCCGATATATGTCGTCGCCTTTAGCAATCTACATTGTGACTCCAGTTTGGGGAAGAACGCGATAAGTATTATATTGTGAAGAAATTAATTGTAATATCTTCACCTAGATCTGTGACCAAACATCATGAACAAAATTTGAGTAGAACCTTTTTTTTGTAAATGTTTAACGGAATTTTATTGTAAATGGTTCTAAATTCAATTCAGGTAAAGACTACACAGCTATCTGCGAATGATTCAAATGCAGTTTTTACTTCTTTATCCCCTACTTTTTCAATAAATACCATACTTTCTTCACAATATATGACTCGCATTCCCATAGTTATTAAGATAGCAAGGGCTTTAACTAGCTTAGTACTCCTTTGAAAGACTAGATGTACAAAATATATATTAATACGCTATTTAGAAGATCTATTTTAGCTTGATGCAACGAATAATTCTCTTGTAAATTCGTTTATGACCATAAGTAAATGGAAGTTGTAATTTTTGATTGAGTTTTAAAGTTTTATTCTGAACTAGATCTTCGCTCGCGGCTTCGTTTGCTAAAATATTTATACTGTCAATAATAGACTTGCGCAAGATTACTGCGCGACGCAGCGTCAAACCAGTATCAAGGTATAAAAATATACATTTTTCTATATTTGACTCGTGAAATTCAATCAAAAATATCAACAATATTATTGGTACTTTACAACTATTAATATGTAGGAATAATAATTCTTAGTTATTTTAATATTATACATAAAAATATTTCCGAGAATAATTCGCGAGCCAGATGGAGGATTACTTGCTTTAGATTACCCAGTAATCTCATTTGACGCGTGGAAAATTGTTTTAAATTGCAGTTGTTGGAACACACTAAGAGGCCACTAGAAACCTAACAATGTGACTTATGCGACAGGAAGGTCTTTGATTTATTTATATCACTTTATTAACCACTAACCTCTGCCCGCAACTTCGTTTGCGTGGAACAGAAACTTATCTATACTTTGGGCTAACGCTAATACGCAGCGGAAGCTCTCAAGAGGAAAAAAGCCTGATTTTTAAACATTTTTAATTGGTGCTCAGCTCCAATTGGTCTTAGCGTGATGATATATAACCTGCAACCATTCTCGATAAATGAGCTATATAGTATTGAAAGCATTTTTTTAAATCGGACCAGTAGTTCCTGAGATTACCCCCTACAACGTCACAAACTCACAAATTTTACCTCTTTAGAATATTAGAATAGATCATGGATTCCATTATCTTTAACAATTCTATGCGACTTCTAACACAACTTAAACTGTTAGTTTTTAATTGTAAATCTACAAAGGACAAGTATTTTCATACGAACGAATCTAAACCTCATGAGGCACAGGTCAATAGATTGTTGACAGCATAAGTTTAAAAAAATACCTGGTTCATTACAAGACTTTAAAATATGAGAAATTATGTATTGTAAAATAATATTTTTTTCTGTAGAATATGTTTTTAATTTATTTTTTTAATAAATGTGATTTAATTTACTAAATTATGACATTTACAATTTACGATGTCCTAAAATTAAAAAAAAAAAGTCGAAGCAGTAATTAGGACACAAGTGAAAATCCAAATCAATATAATTAAAATTGTGTTCTCTTTTGAATTAATGAAATTAATTATATTGCGAATTATTTAAATGTTTGTAAATTGTAATTAATATCATTAGTCTCTCTTTTACATATATTAGCTCTTCGAATAATAATCATATACTTTTAATACAGTTTATTGATTCATCAAACATATGACAGACTGCACAATCTCAGTACAAAATACACTCTGCCCGTGACTTGCTTGCAACTTGAAGCTTGCAACTATAAATTTAAATTTTGAAGTTAAGTGTGAGGTAAGGCTGAGTACGATCTATAGATTTCACCCTTAGTCTGTGAGGAACAGTTACTTTGGGTTGACACTAATACGCAGCGGAAGCTTTCAAAAGGAAAATACACCCAGATTTTATAACATTATTTATTGATACTCGGCTCCTATTGGTGTTAGGGTGATGATATATAGCCTATAGCCTTCCTCGACAATTGACATATCTAATACTGAAAATATTTGACCAGTAGTTCCCGCGATTAGCACGTTCAACCAAACAAAGCCTCCAGCTTTATAACATTAGTACACACTAAATTATGAGGTAAGTGAACTCGACACAAAATAAACGATTCACTTCACGTCACGACATTAATCAGTAACTGTGTATTTGAGACACTATAGTATAACCGTCTATTAGAAGGTGTTTTAAAATTGATCCTGACTAAGCGATTTTCAAGTCTGGTGTGTTCCAGCAGTTGAGCTTCAGAACTAGTCTCATTTCTAGGCTTAAGATCGTGACTCTGGCTGATAAATTATATCAGAGTGAATTACGGGATCTTCCAATTTCAATATAGGATTACTAAATATTAAGGTAGCAACAAAAAGCATGCCTTCAGCGCCATGTATTTTCCGTGGTTAATTATTGACAATAAAATATTAGAATACGTATATACAAAAATATATACATCATTTTCTTCTATATATATAAGTGATTGAAATATTATGAATTAATTTATAGAGAACATAATTAAATATGTAACGCTGAAATATATATGCCTGAATAAATTATTAGATTGATTTTTTATATGGTTTTTAATTTATTTTCCTGCGATTGATACCACAGAAACTTTAAATGGAAATAATGAAGACAGATACTTAGAGCAATAAGCAAGCGATCTTATTATTTTTATTAGTATTATTATTGATGTGAATCATCTTATAAATGGATGAACGCTGCCTGCACGCTCGGAAAAGCATGATTTATTGTAATTTTCCTGTTGAGCCGAGCGTGCAACCGTGAGCACGGAATAAGCGATAGAGAGGCGCCATTCGGTTTATAACGTATCTATCTATGCTTATGAATAATTCAATTCATAAAAGTATGCAATTTTTCATTAATGTTTTCGTATGACATTATCACGTAAAATTATCATCCGTAAACCGACTTTACAGACAACCAATTTTTTTTTTAATAAATCGGTATGATTTTTTTTTTCGAACTGACTACGCTATTAACCTAGCAACGTCTTAACAGCTTCACCATACTACTAAGGCGAGCGCTTAAGGCACTCAGCTGATTTTATTTGAGCAACTAGCTCAAGGATGCACGGCACACGTCGGCTTGACTATTGCCTGTTACATGCAAACTCGCGACCTATCTTAGCTAACCTAGCTAACTATTCATATATGTTTGAGTTGTTGAGACGTATATGTGTACCAAGCAAACAACAACAAAAATTAGAGTTTTTTCAGTTCGATAAGGGAAAAAAATAAAACCCTTCCACTTCCATGTGTAAGCGTAGGCGTGCCCGTGTGTGGGGGTGATCGGCAAAATCGGTATGATTTTGAAGCGTACATATAGGGCCAGGATACATCTGCGGTAAGAATAATGTAGTTCTTTGTCGTCCATCACCTCTTAGTCACCTTATGAATATGCTATATTTGATTGATAATACATATTATTGACCATAAAATCGTCTTATTTTTTTTTCGTCCATCTATCGATGTCGCATATCAGATGGCTTTTTTTTTAACTGACTACGCTAATGACACCTCGGCTTGAGATGTTGCCTGATACATGCAATTAGCGATCTATCTGAGCTAACCTCTAGTGTGCGGAAGCGAAATTTACCCCCAGAATTGAAACGGCGTGCGGCCGTAGAGTACGGGTAAAACGGAAGTCACGCAGCAACAACAATATGGCGGCGCTCATGGGTCAATTCAAAATGATTTAAATAAATATTGTGAACAGTTTTTAAAATGCTGCTATCATTTAAGTGATTCTATTCATTCTGTATAATTGGATAACTTATCTACTATTATTTTCCCATTACCATTCGCATTTTCCAATTATCAAATTAAGATTAAAAACGTGATTGTAATATACTAAACCGAATAAATTTTCTAGAATATTCAGTCAAATAACTACAATAAGCAAAAAAAAAAAATCACTTGTATGGCGGTTTCATAAAACCAAAATTTTAATTTAATATTTTGTTTTGTTTTTACATATTTTTAATTTCACGGTAACTTAATATATCCTCAACCGCTTCAAAGACTAGTTCCGAGTATAGTTCCGGTTCCTCCATCGCCAAAAAGTGTCCACCCTCATTTAAAACCTTCACATTCACTAAGTTTGTATATTTTGATTTCAGTGATTTTATTGGTGTATAGAAAACTTCATATTTCGCTTGGATCACGAAAGTAGGAGTTGTTGTTTCTAACCTGTAATTTACATAAATAAAAATTATTCCTTTAATCAATAAAGATACTATGTTATTGGAATTGTAGTTTTTTTTTTACTTTATTTTAATCATTCAGATTATTACCACCATTGTCACGTAGTCAATAATATTACAAGCATCGTGCAATCACTTCATTAATAAGCGTCGTGTCAGTCAATATTCTAACAAGATAGTGAATCCCTTGTTAGAACCTTCCAGGGAGTTTTTGTGGCATCTCAGAATTTCATGCTCCGTGGTATTATTTTCCACTCACTTCACTTATGCACAATAAACTAACTATATTACGCACAAGATTATGAATAAAATATAAAATCCACTACATGACAGACTGAGATCCCGCCAAAAACTTTGAATTGTAGTTACGTATTAATAAGACTGTCAGCGCGTCATGAACATTTTACTTATAATAGTGAGTCCGGTGGGTATTGTGTGTCTGACAATAAAAAAAAAACTGCGTAAAAATCCGCTCAGTAGTTTTTGAGCTTATCGCAAACAGACAGACAGACGTTGTAGAGGACTTTGTTTTACAGTATGTAGTGACAGTTGCGAGTAATGCAACAGTGAACAGTCTGATGAAGAATATAGTATAGGCGTCATCTACAAGATATTTATAACAGTCGGTCCTACAGTTTTCTGTCAACAAAGTATTTTAAAGCGACATCTGTTCGAAACTACAATAATCAACATTAGCAATAATTTATTTTGTAATTAAAATATACTGAGGACATTAAACGAAACATAAATTATCTTATGTCTCGAGTTGGACCAAATTATGTATGTATGTAAACGTTTCATGAAGGTCGGTTGAGTTGTGTCGGAGTTTTTTTTTTAGAAATCATAAGGGGCAAACGAGAAGGATGGGTCATCTGATGTTAATGATTACCATCGTCCATAGACACTTGCAACACCATAGGAGTTGCAAGTGCGTTGCCAGCCTGTGTGGGAAAGGTAGGTGGGCCTCCGTTCTCACTGATCGAATGAAACGCAACAATGCAAGAACTGTTACTTCACGTCGGTTTTCTGTGAGAGACCCATTCGTGCTAAAACCAGTAATAGTTTCAGCTTGACTCTATCACCTTTAAGTTAAATGTGGACAAACATCATGACACTGGATTTTTATATGTTACCATAACAATGTGAAGTCACTGTACCTGATGGCAAATACATTATAAGAACAGATATAAGAAGATGAGAACAGTGGCGAACATCGAGAAATTTCTAATCGATCGACAGTCATTGCCGCCATGCTAATATACATAACTGAAAAGCTACAAACTAAGACTCATTCTGACGGGCTTAAGGACGTTTGATAGAGTTAAGGTTAATGATCGAGACTGGGACAGATACTTGGTAGGAAGTGGTGTCTTTAGAGCATAGAATGGTGCTTACATATTACCGCCACCGCAGTGCGCTTGCGCTGTCTTTGTTTCACAAGTCTAACCTTTTTTTTATTAACGCGGCAAAATCCCTTACGGATACGCTACCCTCCCGGGGGAGAGAGTGGGTTATGTCCGACTCCCACGGACTAAAACCCCACGGTGTACCGTCCAGCGCATTGTAGGGGCAACCAGGGATCGAGCTTGCTCTCAAACCTGAAAAACTGCCCCTGTTCGCAAGTCTATCCTAACCTAACAAACCCGAGACTGTAAATTTGAGAAAAACATATAGTGCACCTATTAATATATACATCAAGATATCTATCACATGGCCCAGATGTAGATTATCTGCACTTGACCAATTGCAGTTACGATGACAGTAATACGTAGTTCGTTCGGGGCAATGTGATTATTATCGTCCGTCTCGGTTCAGCGAGGTTACGTTGGACGTATGAAAGAAAGACAACGTAAGCCAGCTGCAGTGGCGATATTACATAAGTACCCAATTAACCAGATAGTTTAGTGATCAGCTTCAAACTCACGCAGCTATGCCCTCGTTCCAATTTCTCAAGTTCGCTGTATTAGCATAGATCAAGGAGGAAGATGTAATTCTATCAGGCCAATAGAACATGGCGTTGTCCAACAATTCTTCTTTAGTGTATACACTCAATCCGCCGTCCGGTTGGCTGATGGCATTTTTATTTGTACCCACGCTTATGTGCTGAAGCATCCAAGCAAGCCACCCGCATGGGGAGTCTGTTAATCCTACACCTGAAATGAGAAATCCATTTTTATATACCACTTCATACTGTAACAGGTTTTTTGAAATAACGCTTATTTACTTGTGATGAGAGCGTTACCAAAATTGTGATTGGGTGAGATGAACGGAAGTTGAAAGGGAGACAAGTTAATAGAGATAGAATGATACATTTCGAATATTCCTGTAGGGGCAAGAAAGAGAGGAGCAAGCACACATTTTCTTCCTCTCTTTCTCTCATAGCCATACGTTTTGTGTATCTAAGACATTTGGTAGAGCTTGGTGTTTATAGATGGCGCTAAATACAATTTCGGACGAATAGAGTTATGCTCCAATGTTGTAGGAGAAAATTCAAACTAACAACTGGTAAAGCTTGGTATACATAGATGGCTCTAAATATAAAATAGCACGATGAATTTACACTATTTTTTGATTCCAACTATACAATTAAATTCAATACAACAAACATTGCAGGTGTGTCCCTTGTCATTGGACGGTAAGTAATAAAAATTAACTTACCGAGAGTATAAGGTTTTGTCGCTTGCATATGGAAGTAACCGAACTCTTGCATGAAGAACGAAAAAGTATCCCACAGTGGGTAAAGTCTATCCGCTTCAGAAGCTGTAACCAGCATAGATGGGTTTGTAGATGCGGTCGCAATGAAACCAATGGCTTCCTCTGTTAACGCAAGTCCCATATTCGATATATAGCCGATAGGTTCCTGAAAATTTTGCAAATATTACTCCCTAATAAAAGGCGATTATTCTATGTTTTTACTATTTTAAAATTAATTAACCGGTTTATGATATACTGTTTTTTTGTTTTTGCCAACCAATTTTCTATCAGATTAGTACAGTCATTGTCGTATTGTAATGATATAAAAAGTTTCTTACGATCATTTTAATGAAATAACAAGATGGTGCTTGTCTCGTTAGGATTTTCCAGGGAGTTTTTGTGGTAAGTCAGAATCCATGCTTCTTGGTATTATTTCCGATTCACTTCACTTGTGCGCAATAACTAAACTACATTACATATTAGGTTGATTGTGAACGAATTTCAGAACCTCATCTTCCCTAATGTCCGCTTCACGGGAATTGCCTCAACAGTCATAATCCCACATGTAAGTCCTCGTCAACATACATACATACATACTTATAATCACGCCTCTTTCCCGGCGGGGTAGGCAGAGACCACGTCCTTCCACCTGCTACGGTCCTGGCACACATCTTTCGCTTCTTCAACGTTCATCAGTCTTCTCATGCATGTTCGTCGGTTTAGAGTACTCTTGACCCGACCTTTCTTCAGAACGTCCCCGATTTGATCGAGGAACGTTCGTCTGGGCCTTCCTCTTCCAACGTTCCCATTCATACTCGCCTTATAAATTTGCCTAGTCATCTTCTCTCGTTCATCCTCTCTACGTGCCCAAACCATCTGAGCATCCTTTTTTCAACTCGTGTCACTACATCCTCTTTTACACCACATCGTTCTCTTATCACACTATTTTTTATTCTGTCACACAGTGTTACCCCTAACATACTTCTTAACGCTCTCATTTCTACTGCATTTATTCTACTTTCATGCTTTTTCTGCCACACCCAACTTTCACTACCGTACATGAGTGTTGGAACCAACACATCTCTATGCACAGCCAGACGAGCCCTCATAGAGATTTTCTGGCTGTTCATAAAGGTGCGCAACGCTCCATTCACCATGTTACCAGCATTTACTCTCCTTTCAATATCACTGTGACACCTTCCATCCCTACTAAACATCGATCCCAGGCATACAAACTCATTCACTTGCTCAAGTTGATCGCCCCCAACCTTAATACATACTTCTGTCGTTCTCTCTTCCTTCTCAAACACCAAAACTTTCGTCTTCTTGACGTTCACTTTCATTCCCTTCCTTTCCAGAGCTTCATTCATAATAGTCATTATCGTCTGTAAATCCTCAGCCGACGATGCAAGTAACACTTGGTCATCGGCGTAAAGAAGACACTTGACGAGTAGCTCATTCATTTTCAGTCCACAATCTCTCTCTTTCAATTCTGTCAGACAGTTGTCCATAAAAAGGTTGAACAACCACGGAGACGCTACACATCCTTGTCTAACACCCCTTCGGATCTTAAACCATTCAGTGAAAGTTCCGTTAATTCTGACACAAGCACTGGAATTCTCATAGAGAGATTTCAATGCTCGTATCAGATCGCTACTCACCCCATGCATAGACAATGCCGACCACAACTCATTCCTCACCACTTTGTCGTAGGCCTTTTCCATGTCTACAAATGCACAATAGACTTTTTGGTTTGTTGCCAAAACTTTTTCTACTATGCAGCGTAAGGAGAAGACCTGATCCGTACATCCCATTCCCTTCCTAAATCCCGCTTGTACATCCTATATTCTTTCATCAGTTTCTAACATAACTCTTTCAATTATTACTTTAGCATACAGTTTGCCGACAACACTGAGAAGGCTAATTCCGCGGTAGTTTTTACAGTCTTGTTGTGACCCTTTTCCCTTGTACAATGGCACTATCACAGCCTTGCACCAATCTGCCGGTACCCGACCGTTCCTCCAACATAAGTTGAAAAGGCAGTACAACTGACTGGCTACCACCCCCTGTCCAGCCTTCAGCATTTCGACAGATATCCTATCATATCCCGCAGCTTTACCTGATTTCATGCCTTTCAATGCTTTCATAATCTCTTCCATACTAATATCACTTTCAGGTTCACTTTCGCTCACTTCAAGAGGAGGTGTTTTTACCTTCTCTTCTCTTTCAAACAAATTTTCGAAATAATCCTTCCATCTCTTCAACATACATTCTGTTCCTATTATAACACTACCATTCTTGTCTCTAATCTTAGATAGCTCAGAGTTCGCAGTTTTTCCTCGGGTCAGTCTAATTGACTTCCAGAATAATTTAATATTATTCTGTAAATCATCAGAAAGCCTTCTGTCATACTCCTCCTTTCGTTCTTCTTTCTTCTTACTGACAATTTCCTTCACTACCCCTTTCATATTTTTATAAACCTTTCTTACATCATCCACATCCTCTTTCGTTGCCTTTTGCACTCTTTGATTAGCCTTTGCTGCTAACCAATCCAGCCACGCTTTCTTCTTTTCAGACACAGCTCGTTGGACCTCCTTATCCACCCACTCGTTCTTCTGCATTTTTCCTTTTCTTCTTTTAGCAGTGCCACATACATCAGTTGCAACATCCACTACACCTTCCTTAAAAATCTTCCAAAAACTTTCTATCTTACATTCCTCATCCAAACCAGATAATCTTTCTTTCAACCTTTTAATGTACTCATCTTTCACTTCACCCTCCTGCAAACTTTCTACTTTCACACGTTCTAGCTCAGTTACTGGTACCGATACTCTGTGTCGCCATCGTTTGAAAAGACCCCTTATCCTTGATAACACCAAAAAGTGATCTGTGTCAATACTGACACCGCGGTACGCTCGAGTATCTAACAGTTGCCCTTTCAGTCTTTGATCTACAATTACTAAATCTATCATACTTCTTAGACCACCTTCATCCCTTGTATACATATGAACTCCCTTATGAGCAAACATTGTATTCGCCACTGAGAGATTCCATTCCAAACACACCTCAAGCAGACTTTTACCATTTTCATTAATCCTTTCATCACCAAACGTACCTAGAACATTTTCATAACCATCACGCTTCACACCTACCCATCCATTAAAGTCTCCCAATATAACAATTCTTTCATTAGTTTTACAATTTCTTAGGACTTCTCTAAGGCTATTCCAGAACTCCTCTCGTTCCTTTTTATCGTTTATAGACCCACTCCTACCTAGGTCCGTAGGTGCATATACGCCCAGGACGAAAATACGTGTGAGCCCGACTTTTAGCTTAATCCAGAGGAGTCTAGGCCTTACACAATCATACTCAGTCACACAATCATTCATTCGCGTAGACAGAATGACACCGACACCCTGGCAGCCTCTTTTAGTACTGGCAACACCAGACCAATACGCCGTATAGGGTCCATGATTTGTGGTGTCACATCCCTCAAAACGAGTCATATGTACCCAAACACAAGATAGCTGTTGTAAGCCGTTGAGGAGTTCCATTCTTCATTTTCATGATCAATTCAGGATTGATTAAATGATATTCTTATCATTACAACAGGTTGTTCCAAGTTTTCATTAAAATTAGCTTATGGGGAAGTTCATTTATTCATATAAACTTTATTCATCCTTTTATTTTCAACCCTTATGGTTGGACTTTTTTTTTATTTCAAGAACACCATTCCCAGTTATCAAATTTCAAATAAAATTGTTGAAATCGGTTTCAAGTACACGACAATACGTAGACACGAACTGGGTGAAAATCAAATAAACGATATTTAACCCCCTTAGGGGTTGAATATTTTATTCAAATTTATATGGGACCACCTTGGAGTATAGCCGAAGCAAACAAAAAAAGAATCATTAAAATCGGTTCACAATTGACGGAGATATCGATTAACATACATAAAAAAAAAAAAACACAACCGAACACAGAACCTCCTCATTTTTCGAAGTCGGTTAAAAACACCACCAATATTACAAAATACAGAGACAAATAGCACAAGATTATGAATAAATTATAAAGTCCACCACATGGCATTCCAATATCCCGCCAAAAACTCTTGTGATATATTGTAGAAAAACGAACATTTTGTTTTAACGCACTTCTGGTGGCTGTATGCCCTCGCGCCTGTGCCAATGAAATTATAATAAACCTTGCACCGACCCGTCCAACCGCCAGTCTGCCTAGAGAGCTTGCGATGGTTCTAGGTTATTTTACGTGGTACGTGCCGTCGACGCACACTTACGCTCTTTGTTTACCGTGTTTGTATTTTTTTTTGTGTTTGTATTATTTAAACACAACTGTTCTATACCTTGAGAACCCAATTCGACACGTGACGTAAGATCGTGTAAAGGAATCAGCAGTGAAATGAACTTTGCATTTATTCTGTTACAAATTAACTATGAAATTGTTAAAAAAGAATAAGTGAAATACCTCAGGGAACAAAGTACATAAAATGTATCCAACGATGGAACCCCAGTCACCACCTACTACGAGGTATCTATCAAAGCCATTCCTCAGCATTAGGTTCCTCATCATTACAGCTATTTCAACAGCTCCCATTCCCGAATGATCAGCTACCTATAAAGTTAAAAAGGCATGTCAAACAATAGTAAATTGTCCACAAGTTTGTTCAAATACGTAAGACTATTTAGATAATATAGTAAGAGTAATAGATACCTCAGAAGTAATCAAAACTCTATTTTCTGATTTCTATCATGGAACAAAAATTTCTAAACGAAATTCTAATTTTCTAAAGCGTTTCCCAATTTTATTTATTTTATAGAGATATTTAAAAATAACATAATGGATTATGGTAGTTACTAAATACAAAATAGTTGAGAACTGTCACCATTGAAATCCTTGCTTGATTATTATATGCTCTGCAAGTTCTATATAATGGATTACAATAAAAGACATTATTTAAGCAATGTGGAACTTCGAAGGTATGATCAACCTTATCAAATGCGTTCAAAAAATCAATAGTTCCTCAGATATTAGTTTTAAAGTTAAATTTGTATTTGATGATCTTGGGATATCTAGTAAAAGTCAAAGTAAAAGCTTTAAACCTTCAATTGATTCGGATCCAATAGTAACTGAAAACTACTTACGCCTGAAAACCCGAATCCAGGCAGACTGGGAGCAATTACTTGTAATACAAAGTCTCTATCATCAGAAACAGCTGTCATGTATGGTAGTGTAGAGTAGAACTCTCTGACGGAACCGGGCCAACCGTGCATCAGTAGTACTGGTAAAACATCTTTCCCAGTAATATCCTGAAACATAGTATTTAATTTCAGATCAATACAAATTCTGCTACGTTGCCGATTTAATGAATCGTTTTGGAGTAATTGCTTCATTGCTGAATAATAAAAAACAACAATTGTGTTCGACTGGGTGGAGTCAACATTAATATTTAATGTAATAGTAATTTTTGTCTATCCTGTTACATTTGTGATGATGTCGAATCGCATCCCAGTCAGTGTGTTCCCTGCCTCTTAAGACATGTGGTCATTTTAACGAGGCGTGAAGAAGCACTTTTGCAGTTCAGCGTAATAGCGATGACCGCCGTTGCTATTTAATATTCATATTCAGAAGATAGATAGCTTTATTCTTCTTATATAATACTCTACGAGGAATTTCGGTGAGTAGACAAAGATTTACACAGCAAAATAAAAAATAGAAATACCATATAAACGTATTTTTTTCATTTTATAAGATTCAGTTCCACCATGATCCAACCAAATGGTAGCAAAGTAAGACGCTAAATCAAAAGGGCTACCATGCCTATTGTGTCTGTCGGAACATACGCGTAGATGTAAGCTGTCGATAAACTTATTGTCTAAATATGCTAGAACTTAGAACTAATTCTTTAGCACTACTCGCAATTTCATGAACTGTTTGTTATATTGTATACCGTATACAAATATTAATCTGTGACACACTTACGCCTTCAGGATCTCTTCTGATGAAGTGGATTGGAACACCTTGAATATCAGTCATGTAATGATTTTCAGTATTTAGGAATTCCTCCCTTTCATCGAAATTGTAAT
Source organism: Antheraea mylitta (assembly GCA_014332785.1). NCBI lineage: Eukaryota > Metazoa > Arthropoda > Insecta > Lepidoptera > Saturniidae > Antheraea > Antheraea mylitta. The sequence continues at coordinate 3,037,914 of JACEII010000040.1, forward strand.
TATTTGCCCAATAATCAATCCAGTTCTTTAAATCGTTTGTATTAGCGCCGTATTCATATGTTGTATTTTCTAAAGGCGGAGTCAAGGGCCTATGATTCTTTAGTCTATATAGCAGATCCGCTTTCATCTACATTGAATAAAACAAAAGTTTTTAAACAAAAGTAATCCATTTTTCATTATCAGGACAACAAAAGGGCTCACTAGTAAGTAATAAAATACATTTGAATCATTTTGAGAAATGTATATCTTTATTTCAAACGCGCATCACTGCTAAAGTACTGCGTTCACAACTTTTTTTTTTTACATTACATTATAAAGTACATTCTCGAATATCATTTAATCTTGGTTTTATTACAATCGGTTCAATCTATTAAAAGTTATTGTAATTTTAATGACGCCGTGGTTTAAGTTCGAGGGAAAAGTAAGCAAGTAAATGGATTTAATACATTGCCATGACTTTATTAATAGCTGCTTTTTACACAAGGTTACACACGGACAAAGTCACAGGCACAGCTAGTATCATGTCAAGAAAAAAGAAAACGTGGTAAACCAATTTAAAAAAAAAAAAGAAAGCTTGCGCTGCACGTAAAAACGGATAGTTTAAAAAGTAAAAAAAAAGATTATAAAGCATATTAAATAGCTGAGATGTTCAAATGAACCTCTTCGAATAATGCATGAGAATTTCAGAAACAAAGGTCATTGCATTTTAAAATGAAATCATTAAATGTAAATACCTCTTCATCGAATTTGATCGTATATGGTCTGATAGTGACGTCGTCTTCCTTGCCTTCAGGTCCCCAATTAGCGTTTATGTCTATGCCCAAAGTTTCCCATGACACGGTGTCAGCGTTGAGACCGACAACAAAATATGCCAATATCAATACCTTCAGCATTGTCTCCTGAAATATGTATCTAGACTTTGTATAGTTTTTTATCACTTATATACATTTTCGTTATTTATTTAATTGTGTCATTCTATATATAAGCAGGTGTTACAATTATATTCAGTATATACTCGTAGGTAAATAATGATATTTTGTTGTTATGCGTCATAAAAAAGAGAAAGTGTGTTTTGTTCCTTAAAAACAAAGTAGATGGTTCAGTTGTTAATTTGATTATTTCCTTAATGCTCTTCAGATGCGTATATTATACGGCTATGGATAAAATAATTGAATAAAGTTCATTAACATTATACAAAGTAAGCACTCTGCCTCTCGACACTTCTTTCAATCAGGTATATAAAACGATAGTGGGTAAACTAGAGTTCGTTTTTAAACGGAGGGAATACCAAATGGTAATTGGAGATTATGTTAGAGAGCACTTCGACCGTGACAGCGTGCTATTACTGAACGGGGTTTTTGTTTTTAAAGCTATCTAAATTCATTCCGATTTGGCTGCTCAAAGAAAATGCGATTGGCCGGCTATTATATGCTTCAGAACTTGTGTCATACTGGATAAATCAGTACTAGAGAAAAGAGCCAGGGTAGAGGCTCATCTCCTCATTGCACAGGTCCGGCGGACGAGGGGAGGCAGCTGGTGTGTATCCAGTCTGCCTCTCTATAGGTAGGAGCCCGGCGGCCACCTTCTGCCGGGCGGACCGTTGGGGCGGCTCTACAAAGTTGAGTAGCAAGTACGATCCCTTGCCGCCCCAACAATTACGGTCTGACGGTACACCGTGGGGTTTTAGTCCGTGCGAGCCGCACATAACCCACCTTCTCCCCTGGGAGGGTGGGTATCCATAAGGGATTTCTCCACGTTAAAAAAAAAGAAAAGAGTAGACCATAGATGCGGATAGATAGGCCAATTATCATACTGCACTTATAATATACTGAAAATAGCGGCGAATACTTGAAAGAAAAATATGAAAGGCATTTTTTCCATCCTATGGATTAACAACATGATGATGGACAAATATTCTTATGGGGCGGGTCGTAAGGAATGGTTTGGAAACTGCCATTGTTAATGGCATTGTTAATGCCATTACTAATGGCATTGTTAATGCCATTAACAAATGCCATTGTTAATGGCAGATGGTGTTATCAACAATGTCCATAGTTGACCCAGAGTTGGCTGAGACGTTGCTGTTACGGTTACGGGATGGGAATCCTGATGAAGTCTGCACCCTATTTAAACCTCTGGTTTGTACTCATAGAAATAACATGATCCATTGACCCTGGCTTTGGATCCGTCCATGATACAGCTCCATGTGGCTGGCTTACGTGCCAAAACGAGAGTTATCGTGCGGTATAGATAGCTATACAAATATTGATTATATTAATTTTAATGCATTTTTCGTTTTTTGCCTTTGTAACTCTAAACAACTGCTTATTAACGAAAAACAAGTTCATAATACTTAGTAACAAAATAAATAAAAAAGGATGGCGTCTTTTGTACATCTCATAATGTCAACACTTGCATCAATAATAAAATGAAGGTTACGCGATAAAGACAAAAGAATCGAAAACATATAAAAGTCGCTATGGTGTTACAAAGCCTATTCCAAGCCGACGAAATGTTCGGAATACTACTCCTGGCATTATTTTCTAAAAATATCGAGGCTCAGTCGTGTCCTGGTATTTTGAATTTAGACTTCGAAGCGAAATGGGGACCTTCAGATAAGATAGACGACACCAGCATCAGACCTTTCAAAATCAAATTCGAACCTGAAGTATGTATATTTATTAATATTGTTTTGTGGAATTTTCGTATTGCATATGAGAGCGTGTGGTTCGACTGCGGAAGACACTCATCCAATCCGCACACATATAATTCCAAAGCAGTGGAACTTATATGCAATAGTCAGAAGCGTGTACTTTTTTTTACGTGGGGAAATCCCTTATGGATACACCACCCTCCCTGGGGAGAGGATGGGTTATGTCTGACTCGCACGGACTACAACGGTATACGTCTTCCGCTAAGGTCGGGGCGGCACTAGATCTCTATAGACTTCATCGTGCCGCCCCAGCGGTTGGCCCAGCAACAAAAGCGACGCCGCCGGGGCCCATCTTGTTAGGAGACACTCATGTACACACCGGTCAGGCCAGGACAGAGTTTATAGTACGACTGCGGAAGCGAACTATATACTTATTATAATTGCAAAGCAGTGGCACTGATCTCCTACAGTCTGAAGCGTGTACTTGGCAAAACCTATCACAAAGACGAGACTTTCCAACTCTATCCATATGAGTAACAAACCATATTTTAGAACTACCCTTTCTGCGGCCGATTACTACACAGCTATATTTATATGAGTTCACTTACCATACCACAATCAACGTCCTCGTTTGCTATTTCATGGTATCAAAAATTGAGGAACAAACTTTCAACTTAATTGCCAATAGGCGTCTGAAAAGAGAAAAATATGAGAGTGTTTCTAATTTTCATTCACATTTATAGATGGTGGAAGACTTACGTTACCGGTTGAAGAATCGTCGCAAATTTGCCCCTGCTCTGAGTGACGTTGAAGACTTTCAATATGGTGTACATCCTGATGAATTAGAAAAACGGTTAAACTATTGGGAGAATGAATACAACTTTACCGAAAGGGAAGCATTTTTAAACGAACCGCCTCAATTCGTTACAGATATTCAACAACTCACTATTCACTTCATTCATATAGTCCCCGAGGTAATTATAGAATCTAATACCTTTAAACGAGCAATTATATTTGTATATATTCAGGATCTCGGAAACGGCGTCATCTATTTCCGTGAAATTTAGTATGTAGGTAGTTTCGGGGACGATAAATCGATCTAGCTAGATTTTATTCATAAAACACCTTTTTTAAATGAGTTTTCAGACAATGAAAAAATATAGCTAGAGTATAAAGGTAAATTTCGCCGCCGCGCCGCTGTCAATAGAAAAATAGCTCAGATGGAAATTGGTTGCTTCGAAAATCCGTGTAACCCCAGTTCGAATCCGAGTGACAGCAGAAGAAATATATTTTATAATATTTACTTTTTTGTAAAAAAAAAGATTCATTTTATAAGGCAAACCTAATAGTTTATTTTAATTTAAAATGTTTTTTTAAAGAACCAAGCTAAGCTTGGTCACCCAGGTACTTCTATTTATTCACTTATTCGACAAACTAAGGTGGGTTAAAAAAATAACTCATATGGAAGAACCTCATAAAGTAATGATATGATTATGTTAAAAGCTAATGATTCCTTTTTATTACCTAATTTTTTTCAGGTACCTGAAGGTAAAAAAATGTTGCCCCTACTTCTGTTACACGGATGGCCTGGATCCGTTAGAGAGTTTTACTCCGCTTTGCCACTGCTCACTCAATCCTCCATACACAGTGATTACGTATTTGAAGTTATTGCTCCTAGTTTACCAGGCTTTGGATTTTCCGATGTAAGTATCAAATTACAATCTTTACGTTTTTTACTGTCCTGACATAGCTGTTTTAGGGATTTCTAATGGTATCCCAAGTATTAAAGTAGGTAGTAGTAGTTAGTCTGCTAAGTTGAACAACAGACGGGAAACTATATATATATGTAATTTGTCGGGTTTTCTTTTTCTATAAATGCTATTTTCTGATCTGATGGTGAGTTTATGACGGTATCTAAAATAGAATTTTTATTTTTCTTGCAGCCAGCTGTACGTCCTGGAATGGGTGCTGTAGAGATTGGAATTCTCATGAAAAAGCTGGTGAATAGACTTGGACACGAAAAGGTCGTCCTGCAAGGCGGTGATTGGGGAGCGCGTATCATTTCCTATATGGTGACAATGTTCCCGGAGGTAATTATTCAATTTAGCGTCCTCCTTTTTTCCTACTACCAACAATTTTATAATAACTTTAAAATTCTACTTATATGGTTTAAAATAAGTGATAGAATCTACGCAAAGCTCTATTGCAAGAGCAGTGATGTTCTGATTCATAATGTGTGAATGCTAAAATATACTCGCATACGAGTCGTTTTATGTCAATTTTCAAAAGCAGTACATTTTTGGGGTCTAGCGTTAGCTACGGCGTAGCTCTTTATTATACTGGTTTAATATTGGAAATTATAATTACTTAGCATCAGGTTGACTACAAGCTATTATAAAGTAGCGATACTTTATAACAAAAATAATAACAGTGAATAGATTTAGGTTTATCGAAAATATAGGAGGCAAACGAACAGGCGGGTCACCTGATGTTAAGCGATCACCGCCGTCCATAGACACTAGCAACACCAGGGTAGTTGCAAACAAGTCGCCAGCCTGTATTTGGGGGAGTGGAGATAAAGGTAGAGGAGAGGATACGGGAGGGGAGATGTGTCTCTGGCGCTCTCACTAATCGAATGAAACGCAACCATGCAAGCACTGTTACTTCACGTTGGTTTTCTGTGAGAGGGTGGTGCTACCGCGGACGAGCCGGCCCATTCATACTGATATCAATAATAGCTTCAGCGTGGCTCTACCACCTACACATTGATTGTTTAGTGTAACATGGTTTGGATAAACACTCTTTACGTAGTATTATACATATATAGTAGCATGTAGCAGTGTAATCCATATTAAAATAGGTTCTATAACCGATTATAGTGAAGTGAATTCATATTTTAAGGTTCTAGTAAGATTATGAAGAACTCAAAACCACAAGCTAATAAACACGGACATAGTATCATACTGTAAGCCTATTTCCGCTGTCAAGTGATGCTTGTACTGTGTTATGTTTACATTGTAGAAGGTAATAGGAGGTTAATATTTCCGATAGAGTAAACATGCTTCTGTTATGGTATGACTATAGGTTTAAGAATTGAGAACACTCTTAAAACCTCAATTTTGCAAAGGTACTAGTATTTTTTTATACATTAAAGGTGTCAGAGTTTGATAAAAACCACATCTGATGCTAAATGTGGTCTAAGATGGTAAATTCGCTTACGCTAGACAAGGCTGTATTTCAAGTACAGCTGCCATTATACACCAACAATTGCTTGACGACTGATTTTAAATTTGAGCATGGTAGTTAGACAGGCGGGATTAGAAAAAGCTTTACTAATATCATATGGTTTCATCGTGGTGTTATTTTTCATCGAAAATTCCGACTCAGAAGTTTAAATCTACTTCTAACCTACCTACGCTATCAATTAAGCCATAATCGCTAGAAAAAATCAATGGAAAAAGGTAAGGTATTGCAGGTGCTGAAGCTATTACCGGTATCAGCATTAATGGGTGGGCTCGCCCCCGATACTACAAACCGACCCACAAACACACCGACGTGAAGTAACCGTGCTTGCATTGTTGCCTTTCGTTCGGTCAGTGAGAGAGCTGGAGCCCCACCTTCCCTTCCTACATCCTCCTTATCCCGTCGCTCGCCCCTCACCCTAAACACAGGCTGGCGAAGCATTTGTGAGTCTACTGGTGTTGCCAGTATCTATGAAGGGTGGTGATCGCTTAACATTAGGTGCCCCACCTATTCATTTCCCTCCTATGACATTAAAAAGCATTGTTTCAATAATACATTATCGGTTTTCACATTAAAATGTTCCCACGTAAATTTAATTTCCAGATGGCTATAGGAGTTCACACTAACATGGGTGTTGCATTAACACAAGCGGCATACAGATTCATTACCTTAGGATCTATATTCCCAGCGCTTATCATGGATTCAAATCTCATCGACAGATTATATCCGGTGTCTAATACTATGTACAATCTGGTACTTGAATCTGGTTATTACCATGTCCATGCTACGAAACCAGATACTATTGGTATGTATATGCATTTAACAGGTAATCTTATACTTTTAAACGAGCAATTCTATTTGTATATATTCAAGATCTCGGAAACGTCGTCATCTATTTCCGTGAAACTTAATATGTAGGTAGTTTCGGGGACGATACATCGATCTAGCTAGATTTTATTCATAGAAATCTTTATTAACTAAGTTTTCGGGCAATGAAAAATATAGCTAGAATATGAAGGTAAATTTCGCCGCACCTGTCAATACAAAAATATCTCAGATGGAAATCGGTTGTTTCGAAAATCCGTGTAAGCCCATTTCGAATCCGAATGACAGTAGGAGACATATATTCTTTGCTTTTTGTAAATAAAAAATGTTAATTTTATAAGACAAACCTAACAGTTTATTTTAATTTAAAAATGTTTTTTTAAAGAACAGAGCTGGGCTCGGTCGCACAGGTACTTTAATTTAACAGGCGTTGGGAGCTACTTATGATAAATACTAGCTTTACATATAATTAGAGTGTAAACCTGACGTATATGTACTCTTTAAGTTTTAATAAAAAAATGTTGCAGGTGTTTTTAATTAATTAATAAAATACATTACAACCAATTTTAGTAATGTCTGTCTGTCTGTTTGTACGAACATGCATTACTACTAAAATACAGCGTTCATGATAAAACCATCTCAAGAAAATCATAAATAATATCGTCGAGTACCATTTAATCTTAGTTTTATTAAAATCAGTCAGGTCTATCAAAAGTTATTGTAATTTTAATATCGACGCGATTTTACGAGGGAAAATTATAGTAATTATTCGACTGAACACATTCAGATGACCTAATTAGTTATTGTTGTTGCATCAAGTACCACGCGAAGGAAATCACGTGCACAGTTAGTTTTAAAACTCGACCTGATCGAATTTCTCGCCGGTTCTTCTCGATGACTGGGTTGATT
>JACEII010000040.1:3045553-3113413 GCA_014332785.1 Antheraea mylitta
CCGAAGCGGTAGTAGCTTTGACGCTCATAAGCGCCTTATTAGGGTCTCAATTGAGTAATTAGTTACTTTTGTATACATCAAGTACCACGAGGAGAATCGGAGACACAGCTACTTTTAAAACTGGACCTGATCGAATTTCTTGTCGGTTCTTCTCGATGACTGGGTTGATTGTCTGAAGCGGTAGTAGCTTTGACGCTCATAAGCACCTTATTAGGGTCTAAATTGAATAAAGTATTTATGATTTTTTTATGGATTTTAAGGTGTGGGTCTATCGGATTCACCATCTGCCTTGTACGGATGGTTAGCACAGCTATTTTCAAGCGCGAGTAACATGAGTTTCATTTACGAGCGCGACGGTGGCCTGAAACTCTTCACGAACGAGGAATTAATTGACAATGCGATGTTTTATTGGACAAGCAATTCCATTACCACCTCAATAAGGATCTACGCTGAGACTACCAATAAGAGAAATTTACGTAATGCTATTTTCGAGTAAGTAGTTCTGACGTCACAATCAGATATTTTTAATTTTAAAAGGTTCTTCAAACCCACAGATAAAGTCAAGTTATCCTTACTAATGCTATAACTGTGACAATTTGTTTGTTGCGATTTCACATCTAAACTATTTAACCGATCAAAAAGCTTGTTCCGAAGGATAGACTACATCTACAATAATGCGATTTAATTTTCTCAAACTGTCTACGCTATTGACTTACCTATTGACAGCTTCACTACAATAATGCGATGAAAATGAAGTGTCAGTATGTATTATCAAAATATAAATGTCTTGCTGATTAGAAATGGAAGTATACCTACAAGCTACTGACAACAAAAAGGTTTTTTTTTTTAATTTTTGTCGGTCTGTCTGTCTATTTGTTCCGGGTAATCTCCGAAACGGTTGCACCAATTTTGACGGGAAGTTTATTGTCAGATAGTCAACATTATAATGGTGATATGGGTAACTTAGTACAAGCGGCCCGCCCCGGCTTCGCACGGGTATTTAACAGAAATTTCAGAAATTATACATTATAACACAATGGCATTCACATACATACAACCTTCTTTTTGCGTCGTGTTACTACAAGGAGCTATAAAGAAAGTTTGGATATTATTATTTTAATTAATTATGTTTTAATATTTGATTATTTTATTTTTGTTTCTAATGGTTGTAAAATATCAAACCTACAAAACAAAAGCCATTAAATCTATTGAGTCAGAGTTTCCCCGTAAACGATAGTTGATGATGTATTATTTTATTGGGAGCAAAATACATTGTTTTTCAGGAGCTGAAACATATAGTTATAGGAACTCTATATTTAACACATAGTTAAAGGTTTGGCCTTAGGATTTGTTAATAATTAGATATTTTTACCGGAAATTGAAGTCCTTTAAATGAGATTGGCAGATCAGTTGGGATCATCGGTATCCTCGGTATATGAGCTAGTTCACCAGCTGCTGGGTCTGTGATAATAGTAGTTATAATTAAATTTGTCTTCAATTCTTTAATAAGCAGTCTCATTCCAATGCACACGCTCGGAACGCTTAAATTTCTCATTTCATTCATGTGGTGGCAGTTCAGAAGTGTTTAGTAAATTTAAAAATTCCTTTGGATCATGCGTCTTCGATATTACTCTCAGTGTTGATCGATTTACAATTTTTTATTTTGTTTGAAACTTGGGGAGCCGCACGGCACTTTCTTTCTTAAAGTAAACTCCTTCCCCGTATCCCAGTGACGCCTACATCGCGTTTACTTTTTCGAACTGTTTACGCTATTGACCTGACATGACGGGCCTTAATAACTACATTGGACTACAAATCCCATATTATGGTGCTGCCTAGCTAGCCGAGTGGGGCGAGCGACCACCACAACTTTTTCTAATACTTACATTTTAAGCTTGCAATATATTTCGAATGCAATATCCGAATTGATTAACTCAAAATATATAAAAGCTATTGGAGTAGTCTTAAATATCAAGTAATTTTTTTTGATAAGAATGAATACCAAGGTACAAATAAAGAGCATTTTCTAACGGTTTCGTTTTAGTTAAATTTTCAAAATAAACGAATACTTATTGTAACATAACCTCAATAGTTAGATATATGCACTTGTGATTTTTTTTTGTAGACAATGATGTGTTCTGTAAATTCGATATTACATTCTGTGGTATCATCAATAGTCTTCGCAAGACAAGTGATGTAAGAAATTTTTTGGGTAAATTTTTTTACACCTTGGGTTACATTATTAGAGTTTTGATAAGGATGCCTATTTTTTTGAAAATATAATATAACCTATGATACTATCCAGTGTAGTTTCCCAACGGTGAAAGACTTTCGGTCCACCAGTTTCGGCGCCAATTCAATACAAACAAACATACAATCAAATCTTTCTGCTTTATAACATTAGTTTAGATTGTACCCGCAGCTTTGTCCGCATTCTTATTTACAAAACGGTTGACCCGATTATTACGAGATATTATACGGTGTACTTTAAATTATTTTATTTTAGATTTATAATAAATACAAATTTCTTCCTAAGCACCGGATAGAGATCTAAGTATTTTCATTTTGTTTTAGATGCTCCACACCAGTACCTACAGTTGTGACTCAAGCAATTCATGAGATATTCTACATGCCTCCAGCAGCCTTAAATACTAAATTCACAAATCTGGTGCATGTTGAACCCTTGGAATACGGTGGGCATTTCTTAGCAATGGAACTACCAGACGTATTCGCAGAACAAGTCCATAAGGGTGTACAAAAAATTACAGAGTTTTGCGCTATAAATAACATATCCATATAAAATTGAAAAATAAAAGAATTTCTACAATTTCATAGGCATTTCCTTATACTATACTAGTGACCCTAATAATGAAAAACGACCTTAACAAATTATATATGTACCTAATCTTTCCACATGTATCACTATATCTACCGGGGACAATTGCATGTGCATCTGTCCAGTAGTTTTTGAATTTATCACGAACAAGCAGACATACAGACATGGAAGAGGAGTTTTCTTCTATAACGTGTAGTTATGTTTCAACAAGCAATTAACATTGATTGAATGAAATATAATTGTGTAATTATGTATACTTTATTTTACACGTCTTGGAAGTAATTTTTTTTTTTTTTATAACGAGGGGAAAATCCTGCATGGGTACCCCCGCGCTGTCGGGGGACAACGCGAGGGTGATGTCAGACTCCTACTGACTAAAAACCCCTCGACCGCCTTTGCGCGTAAGTGGACCAGGGTGCGAGATCACGATTTGTATGCTCCGCTCCCTGGTCGCGCGCTCAGATCGCCCGTAGGTGTTAAACGGGGATCTTCGTCTCGTGGAAAGATGGTATTTCCACCTTTCTTCATTTGTGAAGACTGCGGCTACGCCGTGCTTCTGCGCCACGGGTCTTCCTCCCTATATGGCAATGAACGCCCCCGCATTCACTGCCAGGAGGGAACGTCTTGGAAGTAATTTACCGCTACCGACTCTAACAGCAACAAATATATTTGATTTTATTTGCGTAACGTGTACCTTAAGAATAATGATATTTGTTTTTTTTTTTGGCAATCAATCTTTCAGATTATTACTGCCATTGTCGCGTAGTCAATAATATTACAAGCGTCGTGCAATCACTTCAATATTGCGTCGTGTGAGTCAAGATTCTAACAAAATGGTGGATCCCTTGTTAGAACTTTCCAGGGAGTTTTTGTGGCATCTCAGAATTTCATACTCTGTGGTATTATTTTCCATTCACTTCACTTATGCACAATAAACTAACTATATTACGTAGAACACCACCAAATTTACAAAATATAGAGTCAAATAATATAAGATTATGAATGAAATAAAAAATCCACTGCATGACAGACTAAGATCCTGCCAAATACTCCATAATGATATTATAAGTAAAAAGTTGTTGTTTTTTTTTTCGAACTGACTACGCTATCGGCCTTGCAGGGTATTTACAGCTTCACCGGACTACATAAAAGTTGTAGATATGTTACCTATATACTATTTGACAAAACAAATAGCACCATAACGCACACATACGTAAAATATTATTGTAACGCCACAATGTCTCAGATAAAACGTGGAAGTATGATAACATATTCTCAATATCGGTGGTGAAAGAGATAGTTATATATTGCTTCGGTACGGAAGGATTGACGGAGCAATCAAAAATTAGCTAACTAGCCAAGTTTGAATAAGGCACTGTGGAAGCTCTTTTTTCGAACTGACTACGCTATTGCCCTAGTAAGGTCTTAACAGCTTCACCGGACTACTACTGTCGAAGTGCTTATGACGTATGTATAGCTTCTTTTTTTATGCCAAAAGGCAGCAAACAGGCTGACGGCCCACCTGGTAAGTGGTTACCGTCGCCTATGAACAACTGCAACACCAAGGGCATCGCTGTTGTGTTGCCGACCTTGCTTCTTGGTTATATTGATAGAATTAGGAAACCTATTACACTAATCCCATTTTCGTTACTCTATGGTTATAATTCTGAATAAGTTAAATCTAGTAACTTCCACTACACCGGAAGAGTTAATATTGATGTAGTCCGGTGAAGCTGTTAAGATCTTGCTAGGTCAATAGCGTAGTCAGTTCGAGAAAAAGGAAAATAAAAATTGATCTAAAGATGCTCAGTGAAGAAGGGAAACCCGTGTAATCGATTATGGTCAGTACACATTAACCTGCAATATATTTTAACTATGTATTACAAATACACATACCAACAGAGTCTACAAATTATAGATTCAACCGACAACCGATGGCGATTCATTGTTTTTTGAAGTGTCAATTTACAATTTTTCGTGATGATATGCTAGTAAGCGTGACCGACCGTATTGCACACGTTCATGGTAAAAGGAGACATGGTAGCTGCCTGTAGGCGGCAGAGTCAAGCTGAAGCTATTACTGGTTTCAGCATGAATGGGTCGGCTCGACCTGGGTAGTACCACCCTCTCACAGAAAACCGACGTGAAGTAACAGTGCTTGCATTGTTACGTTTCATTCGGTCAGTGAGTACGCCGGAGGCCCACCTCTCCTCACCTTCCTCCTCTCTCTTCCCTTCTTCTGGTGCGTTGAAGGATGGGAGCATCCTTCAACGCACGCTGGCAACGCACTTGCGACTCCCCTGGTGTTGCAAGTGTCTATGGACGGTGGTGATCACTTAACATCAGGTGACCCATCTGTTCATTTGCCTCCTATGATATATGTTATCTACCCATCTCCGGTGACGCTCGAGACACGAGACACTAGCGCCACAATATTAAAGATACATAAATGAGTCTTATTATAACTACTATATATAGATTTCAATGAGATACCATTAGTTTGATAATTATCATAATTTTTGTGTATCTTGCAGACTTGTTAATTAATAGTAATTGCTTTGACTTCCATAGTTTGACCTATAAAGGGCTAGATGTCGGTACTCTACACACATAATTGTATGTCTAAATATATTTCAGATACATAAAACCTTGACTACTGCGAGAGCTAGATCAAATAGAGTCATCGTTTGATAGGATTTATTTAATTTAGACTCGATTTAAGATCTGAGGACTGACAATGGTGAAATAAGTTCTATAATAGGCATAATAAGGACTACTTCACTATATATAGTTCACATAAGTTTACAAAATGAAAAACATAAAATTCTAAACGATAAAAAGTTTCGTCAAAACGTATATAATATTGTACGTAGTTAAGCTAATACTGCTTACTAAAAGTTGTAGATAAAGAATAATTGAAAATAGTGCCATCTATTATAAAAGGTAGTAACTATTTACATGCAAAATTTCGTTTTGTCAAAGACTCATGTACATGCAACTTCTGATATTTTTGACTGTTCTTTTAAAATGTTAGTAATCATGAGGTTACAGCTTAAAATCGTAATTAAAAGATGGCGCCACTGCTGTGGTAAAAAATATTATTAATAAAAAAGTCAAGGCCTCATAAGTACTTTTTCTTCTTTTTTTCAACATGGAAAAAAGCTTACTTAAGACCGCTACAACAACGGGAAGTCCGGTGAAGTTGTTAAGACCTTGCTAGGCGAATAGCGTAGTCAATTCGAGGAAAAAAAAGCCAGGCATCTGAGAGGTTGAGTATGTCCGATTCTGCCGACAAAGATGAAGAATCAAAACAATGTAATAACTGTTTTCTTTAATTATTAAACCAGTGATAGTGTGAATTATGTAAATTTCATAATATATAAATTTAAATTCCTAACATTATTCTGATTTCCACATCTATTGGCATTCCAAAAAACTATACAGTTTATTAATAAATCAAATATACAATAAGTTTTTTTTATATCATAGGAGGCAAACGAACAGGCGGGTCACCTGATGTTAAGTGATCACCGCCGTCCATAGACACTAGCAAACCCAGAGGAGTCGGAAGTGCGTTGTTACTTACCAGCCTGTCTTAGGAGGAAAGGGAGAGAGGGGAGAGGTACAGGAGAGGGTAAGAGAGAGGAGGTTGGCCTCCGGCGCTGTCACTGACTGACATTTTTTTTTTGAACTGACTACGCTGTTGATCTAGCAATGTCTGACCGAACGAAGCGCAACAATGCGGACACTATTACTTTACGCCGATGTTTCTGTGGGTCGGGTGGTACTACCCCGGACGAGCCGACCCATTCATGCTGAAACCAGTAATAGCCAGCTTCAGCCTGGCTCTACCACATACAATATTTAGTACTTGGACGACCGAGCCCAGCTTGGTTGTTTAAAAAACACTTTTAAATTAAAATAAACTGGCAGGTTTGCCTTATAAAATTAACAACTTATACAAGATTCAAACTGGCGTTACACAAATTTTCGAAGCAACCGATTTCTACCTGAGCTATTTTTGTTTTGATAGCACCGGCGACATTTACCTTTATATTCTAGCTATATTTTTTAATTGCCTGAAAAACTCGGTTAAAAAAGTTTTTATGAATAAAATCTAGCTAGATAGATTTATCGTCCCCGAAACTACCTACATACTAAGTTTCACGGAAATAAATGACGCCGTTTCCAAGATCCTGAATATATACAAATATAAAAAAAATACAAGAATTGCTTGTTTAAAGGTATTAGATTAGATAGATACAAGATTGCACAATGTCAATACACAGTGTCAATATTTCACGTACACAGGCCGTTATGCTACGCGTCACTAACCTGAATTCTGTGATTCTACGTTACCGACCGTCACCGATGATCGCGACATGGTCGTGACGTATTGCGCTTGACGTCAGACTAGGGACCCTTATTTCTACCCTTGCGAAAGGAAATCAATTGCGTTTAAATTCATTTGGTGTTTTTTTAGATCCAACGTTATCTCCGTACCAGACGTCAGTGCGGATGCTTGAATCAATAAAGGGCGTTCACAGAGAGGGTGTTAAGCCCCCGAATTAGGGATTGAAGTCAAGTGTTCACATGCGATATTTTGGACAAATGATGGCACGTGACCCTGAATTAATTATAAGAAATTTATTTAACATTGGCCTCCGCCCGCGGCTTCGTTCGCGTGGAATAATTACTTTTGACTAACGCTAACGTGCAGCGGATGCTCTCAAGAGGACATAAAAATCCCGATTTTGAAACATTCTTCATTAGCGCTCTGCTCCTTTTGATCATAGTGTGATGATATATAGCCTATAATCTTTCTTAATAAATAATCTACATAACACTAAAAGAGTTTTTAAAATCGGTCAAGTAGTTCCTGAGTTTACTCCCTACAACATCACAAACTTACAAACTTTACCTCTTTATAATATTACTATAGGTTATAATAAACTAGCTTTTGCACACGTTACACCGTTGACGCCGTCCACCCGGTCCTGCGGGAGTGGATTGGGAGGAGATGGGGCTCCCTGTCGTTCAGGCTGGTGCAGGTGCTGACCGGACACGGTTGCTTCGGGTGTACCTGCACCGGATCGCTCGCAGAGAGCCGACCGCCGCCTGCCATGAGTGCGGCGCTGAGCAAGATACCGCGCAGCACACTCTCTCTGAGGTGGAGCGCCGCACTCTGGCGGTGGTGGTAGGAGAGGATTTGTCGCTGCCGAGCGTGGTCTCGTCCATGCTCGGCAGCGAGCAGGTGTGGCGAGCAGTGGCCTCCTTTTGCGAGGAAGTCATCTCGCAAAAGGAGGCGGCGGAAAGGGCCCGCGAGGCGGATCCCCTAAGTGGCCGTCTTCGCCAACGGAGAACCGGCAGGAGGAGGCGGCGCTTTGCCCAACTCCTCTTGCCACCGTAGCCGGACCTGAGGGGATGTAGTCGGGGGGGGCAACCCCTCATTGCACAGGTCCGGCGGACGAGGGGAGGCAGCTGGTGTGTACCCAGCTGCCTCTCTATAGGTAGGAGCCCAGCGGCCACCTTCCGCAGGGCGGACCGTTGGGGTGTCTATCTAAGGGGAATAGCTTAGCACGATCCCTTGCCACCCCAACACTACGGTATGACGGTACACCGTGGGGTTTTAGTCCGTACAAGCCGGATATAAGCCATCCTCTCCCCCGGGAGGGTGGGTATCCATACGGGATTTCCCCAAGTAAAAAAAAAAGCTTTTGCTCACGTTTATTGTTATTTTTGCTATAGTTATTCATTGAAATAAATATTAGAATTATAATGAAATATATACATTTCTCTTGACGATAGATTGATCAATAAAAAACCATTACGTGTACCGTTGTTAACACGCGGAGGGAGTGACACTTCTTTGGCTTATATATTATATACATATATGAGATGGCTCGTATACTATACGACGTACCATAGTATAAATACTTAACTACCCATTTACTCATCTTGGTATAGAATTACATAATTACATAATACATACACTACACAAATACATAATACATACTTCTACATACACACAACTACAGACCTACTTTATGTATAACGCGTAACGAAAACTTTCCCCTACCGTGCAATAGGAAATTTCACCAAAAAAATTCCGTAAAAAACGCTTACACTATTATGATAATTGGTCAAAAGTTATTTGAACTTATCAGTTTCTTATATATAATTATTATTTATATATACACGAAGTTAATTTATGACAATATAGATTCTAACGTAGATAACCGCGGGGCTTCTAAACTACTCATAATTCTAAATAATATAACATGTCTGCAATTTTTTAGATTTTTGTAGAAAAAAACATTTAGGAATAAATAATAAAATACATTTCAATTATTTTTTATAAATATCTGCCAGTCAGTCTGCTTGTTTGAATACGCATCACTACTAACATTCTACGGTTGGTCTGGGGATAAATTTCGCTCCCGCACACCAGATTAGGCCCTCCTCGGCAGCGGCTCAAGCCTAGGTCCGTTCCCTCAGCGTAAAGTCCTTGAGTACGCTGCTTACAACATCACATACATCACCTATACACACGTGCACGCCTACATGCTTACACGTTGTTTTCCTTTTTCAGAGAAATAAACGACAAAGAGTTCCATCCTTATTTTTCCTTATCCTATCCTATATAGTTTAGAGGAATTTTTCCGACACAAAATATATATAGGAGTCGTTGAGGCACCCATCTTTGGTACACAATACACATGCATGTTTCAATAACTCATATACGTATATCTAAATAGCTTAGCTTAGGTTAGCTCAGATAGGTCGCGATTTTTGCACAAAACAGGCGACAGCCCAATCCAAAGTGTACCGTGCACCCTTGAGTTAATCGCCCAAGCATCCCAAATCGGCTGAGTGCCTTCAGCGCTCGCCTCAGTAGTTCGATGAAGCTGTAAAGACCTTTCCAGGTCATCAGCATTGTCATTTCTAAAAAAAAAACATTCTACGGCGTTCATGATAAAAAAGAATTGAGCCGTCACGGGACGCCTGATAAATGTGAAATATCGAAATTGTTTTGTATAAGTTATATGCATAAAAGAACAGATCACGACAGGAATCATAAACGACGGCATAATGAAAAGATAAAGCATTACAAATTTGTTCCATAAAATAATGACTATTTATTTATTTAATTACATAAATAACCATTTACATTAAATACAAAAATTCATCTAAGTGCAAGCGCGGTGTGTTTTGCGGCATTTATCAAAGGGCGCTAAGTCGTCGGTGCGTGCCGTGTAACACTAGTAAGTACAACGGGTGACCAATAAAACAGTTTGAATCTTATGTTTATGCAAATAGAATTGCAAATGTCTTTGAGTTTATCGTCAATAATGCAAAGTTCATGTTTTGCGTCGCCACGCCGACAAACAAGTTTACCCTGCGCCTATTGATGTTTCACATCAAATTTTCAATAAAATCATAAAACATAACTTCGAGTAAAATTTATTCTTTGTTTCATTAAAATCGATTCGGCTTATCAAAAGTTATTGTAATTTTAATGACGACGTAACTTAAGTACTAGAGAAAAATAGATAGTAATTATGATTCAGATGACTTAATTAGCCACTGCTTTGTAAATCACGTTCCACGCGGACAAAGTCGGGGTACAGCTACTTAAATAATAATAAAAAACAATAGGTCTCATCAAGCTCGAAGTTAATTGAAAAACTTCTCGACATCCGTAAAAGCTTTCACGGAGGGATTAAAAATTTTAAATGTTAAGGAATTAAGATAAACCGCGAATCCAATTTGTTCTCGGGTTTTTTTTTATTACAAAAAAAAAAATTGATGGCCTTTGATTTATTTCTGGGTGCAAGGCGCCTATACTAGCCTTTGCCCGCGACTTTATTTGCGTGAAATAGTTACTTTGTGCTAACGTTATCACGCAGTGGAAACTCTCAAGAGGAAAAAGGCCCGTATTTGAAACATTCTTCATTGGTTCTCCGCGTCTATTAGTCTTAGCGTGATACTTTTTGTCCCATAAAACGTAAGGGGTTCTCCAGGATAACGAAAAACAAAAATTTGTAGTTTACGTAACTAGACCTTTTTGCGACACCTTAGTACAAGAGCCGGCAACGTTAAAAGAACAAGAATTTTAGAATACCTGGCTCTTTAATATATCAATATATATTTTTTTATATCATAAGAGGCAAATGAACAGGTGGGTCACGTGATGTTTAGTGACCACCAACGTCTATAGACACTAGCAACACCAGGGGATTTGCAAGTGCACTTCCAACCTGTATATGGGGGAGGGTAAGGGAAGGGAAAGAAGGAAGGGCAAGAGAGGTGGGTCTCCGGCACTATCACTGACCGAACGAAACACTACAATGCAAGCACTGTTATTTCACGTCGGTTTTCTGTGAGAGGGCAGTATTAGCCCGAACGTGCCGACCCATTCATGCTGAAACCAGTAATAGCTTCAGCGTGGCTCTACCACCTACAGAAATGATCAATATATCAATAGACAGAATTTAGGACACTTGGTTGCGGGTTAACGTTGTATTTTTTTTAAAAGGCATTTTGATTTATGATTAATCAATAATAAGTTTAGGAACATTTTTTTCAGTAACTTTTAAACGCAATTAAACATTCAGACACATTTTTTATAAACAATCGTATATATACCCGCTGATATATTTTATAAATAAAAAAAAAATGTGGTGTCGTGGGACACTAGGTAGGAACGAAGTTCTTTTGGCTAATGTAGAATCGACACTATTTGGAAAAAAAAATCGTGCTCAATTTTATGTAATCGTAATTCAAATTATCAATTAAAATAACAAAATATTTCTCTTTATTTTTGTTTGACAACATAAAATTACATAGAAATAGAAATAATTACAAAAAAGGAGAAAGAGAAAAGTATTATACACTACTCGGTTGTGTATACGACTGTCGCGCCTGCGCACGTCTCATTTAACTGTTTTATTCCATGCACTTTTCGTTACAGTTTTACTATCACATTTTTTTCAGTTCGGTCGCGCAGCAAAATCCCTATCTCCTCCAAGCCTGCCGTACGGAACTTCGTTCTAATAATAAATTTCAAACCAATTATTTTTTTTTTCATAGCAAAGAACAAATTTCATTTTATTAAACATTATTGACCACCATATACAACGATAAACGTAAACGTATGACTTGGGATTGACGCCATCTCAAATATATGCGTCGTCGACCATCAGGTTATACAAAACCGAAGTACCTTGGGCCGGCGAGGTGAAATATCTTGGTGTTACTTGAGATAAACACTTAAATTTCGATTCACACACAGAAAGAGTGCGAAACAATGCCGTATGGTCTTGGGTCGTTTCTATCATTTGCTTTGTCATAAGAAATATCCCCCAGATATAAAATCACTTTATATAAAACTTGCATCCGTCCGATTATGACGTACAGTTGTTCGGTCTTTGCACATGCGCAAAATCGTATTCAAAAGTTGCAGGTTCTCCAGAACTGAGGCCTACGTAAAATCACCGGTGCCCCATTGTACGTCCGGAATAAGGATCTCCACAGGACCTGGAGATGCCTTCTGTCTGAGCGTATATAAAATCACTTACAGGTAGTTATTTCGAAAAAGCCGCGAATCATCCCAGCCCGTTAGTGGTATCCGCCGCGAACGATGAACCCGTACCCAACGCTGCGCAGTATAGAAGACGACGACGATAGTTTAGAGGAATTTTTCCTACACAAAATACATATAGGAGTTGTTGAGGCACGCATGCTTGGTACACATGCATGTTTCAATAACTTATATACGTATATAAGTTACCGGACTACTAAGGCGAGCGCTTAAGGCACTCAGCCGACTTTATTTTGGCAACCAGCTCAAGGGTGCACGGCACACCTCGGCTTGGCTGTTGCCTGTTGCATGCAAAATCGCGACCTATCTTAACTAACCTAGCTAACTATTCATATATGTATGAGTTGTTGAAACGTATATGTATACCAAGCATACACGCCTCAACAACTCCTGCATATATTTATTATCGGAAAATTGAGAGTTTTTCAGTTCGATAAGGGAAAAGAGTAAACCCTTCCACTTTCATGTGTAAGCGTGTAGCGTGCACGTGTGTGGGGATGATCGTGTAGTGTTGTAGCAGTGATGTATATTTGTGTGTCACCGTATCGCGCAAGCAACGCACTCAAGGGATCCCTACCGAGGGATTGAACCTGATATATAAAACTGGCTTGGTTTGAAGGTGATAGGTACTATGTTGTGAGTGGTACAGAGATTATTTATAAAAATATATTGGAAATATATTTCAAATACGTTTTCGAAACAGTTTATAACTCTTAGACAATAGTTTCAAGCAAGTGACATTTGACGCTTTCGGCGCGATGATTGACGCTTCGATACGGTGTTCATATATTTTTATTTAATACAATGGAGTATAAAAAAGTTTTATTACAAGTCGAAGATAGTTATGATAAAGTAAGTGGTAGAGATGTTTATTCAGTTTTATGTAGGTTAGTTTTTATTTTAATTGATCCTGGTAGATGAGGCTACGAATGGGTACTAGGCTTATTTAAAAAATAAATACATGTAATCTGGGTATATGTTTAAGTGGATCCGTGGATAGTTTGGATTCACAATTGGAAACGGTAGTTGTGGCTGCAATCGGGTATCAGTTTTATTTGCGGGGTGGTAGGGCTTTACAGCCTGACTGGGTCACAACCACCATGTACATGGCGAAAAAATCCGTAATAGTGACTCGCTTCTGCGCGTCGCGTTTCGGGATCAGCCTGTGCATATCCAGCTTTCTGTAGGCCGGCATGATAGTGGCGACCAGCGATGGATAGTGTGTCACTCGGTGGTCGCTGTTGTTTTTGGATTGTACTGTGCTTACCATCAGACATAGTGCAGGCATTTTGCCGTGCTACGAGAGAAAAAAAAAACAATTTTTTCGCGTGATAACCAATTTTGTGCAAACGAAGTTGCACGGGTCAGCTAGTTTATACTAATATTATAAAGAGGTAAAGTTTTTGAGTTTTTGAGTTTGTGACATTGTGGCGTTGTAGGGGGTAATCTTAGGAACTACTGGTTTGATTTGAATAATTCTTTCAATGTTATATAGCTCATTCATCGAGAATGGTTATAGGCTATATATCATCACGCTAAGATCAATAGGAGCGGAGCACAGATGAAAAATGTTTCAAAATCGGGATGTTTCTTCCTTTTGAGAACTGCTGCGTGTTAGTGTTGGTGTTAGTGTATCTATACCACGCGAACGAAGTCATGGGCAGAGGCTAGCTTAAAATAATTTGTTTCACTTTCATTTCCCATAGCCTTACATTAAAACCCACTTGAAATGATTCTTGAACCTACTATCCGTACTAGGAGGTAGATATGTAAATAGACTGAATACATTCAAATGATACTTTACTTAAGGTTTCACGCGGACGACGTCGCGGGCATAGCTAAGTATATTTAATCTCGTGCGGTTCTCAGATCAGAAACATAATTCAGTTTCATACATTTAAGCTGTATGTTTTGTACCAAAAAGCTCATGGACTAATTCTTCCATTAGTTTCTCCGCGCGACCAAAATACGATAAAATAAATCCGTCGACAAATACCAGTCACGTGTACGACCCCTTATTAATAAATCGTATATCGATATCATCTTGTGCACGCGAACAGGGTGTTTGAAATCATAATTTGCTACTTAAGAGGGAGATTTTGCTGGGGATTTGTTATTTTTGTGGTAACTAATTCAAAATTAATAGCATAATATCTATATTCAAATGAAAAAAATTGAAGTGTAGGCTTTTAACTTGAAAATAACAGATTTACTAAATGGATATGAAAATACATTTACATAACAAAAAAAAAAACGAGACCGTATTTTGATTTTTTTTTTCGAACTGACTACGCTATTGACCTAGCAAGGTCTTAACAGCTTCACCGAACTACTAATGCGAGCGCTTAAGGCACTCAGCCGATTTTATTTGGGCAACTAGCTCAAGGGTGCACGGCACACCTCGGCTTGGCTGTTGCCTGTTACATGCAAACTCGCGACCTATCTTAGCTAACCTAGCTAACTATTGATGTTGAGTTGTTGAGACGCATATGTGTACCAAGCATACACGCCGCAACAACTCCTCCATATATTTATTATCGGAAAATTGAGAGTTTTTCAGTTCGATAAGGGAAAAAAAGTAAACCCTTCCACTTTCATGTGTAAGCGTGTATGCGTGCACGTGTGTGGGGGCGATCGTGTAGTGTTGTAGCAGTGATGTATATTTGCGTGTTACCGTATCGCGCAAGCAACGCACTCAAGGGCTCGCTACCGAGGGATCGAACCTAGGCTTCAGCCGCTGCCGTGGGAGGCCTGATTGGGTCTCTACAATAGCTTTTTGAGACCAAAACCCGCTTGACGCGGGTGACGATTGGTGACGCCAACCCATCAGTTTTTCCACTACCAAAGATTTTCAAATCATTACAAATGGCTAAATAAGTATTCACTTCAACAGTTCAATAAAACACTGAATGAAACTTCTTATGGCATGGTGAGGAAACATTTTCGTTACGCGTTAAAGTTAACGTATTTGTCTGTATGCGTAAGTATGCATAAGTGTTTGTGTGGGTCTAGACCACTAGTACACACAAAATTAGCAAACAGTAGGAGACTTCTTATAGTATACAATTCATTTTTTTCTATGTGATAGGAGGCAAACGAACTGGTGGGTCACTTGATGTTAAGTGATCATCACCGTTCATAGACAACAGCAACACCAGAGGAGTCGCAAGTGCGAAGAGAGAAAGGGGGGTGGATCACCGGCGCTCTCAGTGATCAAACGAAACGCAACAATGCAAGCACCGTTACTTTACGTGGGCTTTCTGTGAGAGGGTGGTACTACCCCGGGTGAGCCAACCCATTCATGCTCAATTCAGTTATAGCTTCAACGTGGCTCTACCACCTACAAAGCGGTTTTTAAATTTTGAAATTTATGGGAATTCTCATATATATATTTTAATACATATAAGCCAAAGAAGCTTCACTTTCTCCGTGTGTACACACTGATACACGCAATAATGATTGTCTGGCCTTGTTAAATCTAGGCTAGCTAGTTTTTTTTTCGAACTGACTACGCTATTGACCTAGCAAGGTCTTAACAGCTTCACCGGACTACTAAGGCGAGCGCTTGCGGCACTCAACCGATTTTATTTGGGCAACAAGCTCAAGGGTGCACTGCACAACTCGGCTTGGGCTGTTGCCTGATACATGCAATTTGCGACCTATCTGAGCTAACCTAAGCTAAGCTACATATTCATACTTATATGAGTTATTGAATCATGTATGTGTACCAAGTATACATATCTCGACAACTCTTATATGCATTTTGTGGCGGATAACTTTTTTAAATTATTTCAGTTCGATAAGGGAAAATAAAACCCTTCCACTGTCATGTGTAGGCATGTGTACGTGCACGTGTCTGGAGGTGATATGTGTATGTTGCAGTGATGTGAGATTTTGTGTCACTGTATCGCGCGAGCAGCGTACTCTAGGGCTCCACGCCGAGGGAACGGACTAAGGCTTGAGCCGCTGCCGAAGGGGGCCTAGTCTGGAGTGCGGGAGCGAAATTTACCCCCAGACCACGGCGGGCTAGCTAGCTTATTTGTGACGTTTGTTCCGTCAATCCTCCCGTATCTAAGCAGCATATAACTATTACTTTTTAACCACCGATAATTGCAAATATGCCATCTTACTCTCACATCTTATTATAGGTAGTGTGGCGTTATAATATTACTTTACGTATGTGTGCGTTACCGAGCCATTTTTTTTGTCAAAATATCATATACATAACGTATCTCAAGCCTTTTAGTTATAATATCATTGACACGCATTGTTTTTTTAAATAATTTTGCTAGAAAACCTTAAGCTAATTCAATTTTGACTTACTTCTATAGCTGCCCGTAATTAAATCACACGGTCCAATGTACGGAAAATCTGACGTCACATAGCGTACACCGGAGTGGATGACCGGTCTCAGTTATTTGTAACAGTATATGGAAGTAACATACGCTGTAGATTCTAGTCTATACATTTAGATAACATATTCAGATATCACTCAGTGTGTAGCAGAACGCGCGTAAATGTAGACGTTTATTTTATACATAGAGACTTAATAAGTGAGTATTATCTATAATAATGTATCACTGTTAATAAAAAATACGTAACCTTATCTTAACAACGATTTTGTTGTGCAATTAAATTTATTTCGTTTGTGAATCCGGTATCGATCCTCTTTCTTCTTCCTTCGTATTGGTTGGAAAGAAACGGAATGGTGTTGATAATTTCTGTATACAGTAACAGACTTTGGACGTTTCTTATGGAATAAGAAGGAACGATTGAATGGTGTTCTGTCTCGCTCGTTTATATGAAATGAAAAGTCTATCCTGTTCTTATATTCTTTCATTGTACACAGATAATTAAGAGTTTATTTTCACGTTTCGTTTCTCGTAAGACAGACGTAAGTATATTTTAAAATGCTGGCGTGTTTGTGTTCATAATTTTATCCTTTGTAACCGGTTTGACGGATTTTATTATGTAGTTACTTAATAAGCCGGCTATTCTCAACAATTGTTTCACGCGCTAGGCGTCGTTTTTATAGATGTTTTTATTAATTAATTTTTGTGACCTTTTTTCTTATTTTCATAAAGAAACGTACAATACAATATTTCTTAAAACTTATTCAATTATATTTTGATTCAATATTTATATTAACATGTTTTTAAGGTTTTTAGTAAAACGATGGGTGCTGGTATTCTTATAAGCATTTTAATTGATATTTTACATTTTATTTATAGAGTACCTGTGACCACGTCTCTGCATATATCTACTTATTAAAATAACTGTATTTTTACACTAATTTTATAAAATTTAAAACCATTATTGACAATCGTAATATGTTATACATATTGGATTAAAAAGTATACGTATACAAATTGATTAATTATACATTCCTTTTTAATTTCTAGCTAGCTTTTGCTTTCGGCTTTACTCGTAAAAAATAATAAATAAGGAAAAAAAAAAGTAAACCCTTCCACTTTCATGTGTAAGCGTGTAGTCGTGCACGTATGTAGCGGTGATGTATATTTGTGTGTCACCGTATTGCGCAAGCAACGCACCCAAGGGCTCCCTGCCGAGGGATTGAACCTAGGCTTGAGCCGCTGCCGTGGGAGGCCTAATCGGGTGTGCGGGAGCGAAATTAACCCCCAGACCACGGCGGCGTGATCTGTGGTTACGCGGGCGTGTGCGTGAACACGCTCTGTTTGGAGAGATAGGCTGATACTGATCGTTCGCTGACGTGATTGAATTAGGAGGGTCGGTAAAAACGTGTCGCGAACGTCTTTTATAACGCGCAGCGTTAGGTACGCCCTAAAACCTGTACTATTGCATATTTATAGATAATGACACTATACATCCGGTGAAGCTGTTAAGAGCCTGCTAGTTTAATAGCGTAGTCAGTTCGAGAAAAAAAAATGACACTATACATGATTTGTGTGTACATATAATGTGTACATAGAAATAGCTCTGAGATAGCTGGATTTTTTCCAAAAAACAGTTATCATCATGATTCATCACAGTACACTCTTGCTGATGTAATGAATGAACCCCACTTCAGGGTCATGGGTCTTTTCCAGAAGGAAGTTCTGTACATAATGACCGCGCCAGCCCATAACGTATTGGCGATTTTTTTGTAGCACTGCAAAATGACTGCACTATGCCTGATGGTAAATACAGTGCAATCCAAAAATAATAACGACCACCGATTGACACACTGTCCATCGCCGGTCGCCACTATCATGTCGGCCTGCAAAAAGCTGGATATGCACAAGCTGATCCCGAAACGCGACCCGTAAAAGTGAATCACTATTATGGGCTTCTTCGCTATATACATGGTAGTTGCGACCCAGTCAGGCTGTGAAACCCTACCACTCCGCTTTCGCCATTGCCTCGTTCGTTATTCAGCAGGGTGCACCACGTGCAGATGAGGTTGGCTTGGGTGTCTCAAGTCTTATGATGTTATTTGACACCCCTTACACCCCAAATGACACCCCTTACACCCCTTTGACACCCCTTTGACACCCCTTTGACACCCCTTACACCCCCTTGACACCCCTTACACCCCAAAGTCTAAGAAATCCACAGTTCTATATTTTCCCGCATACGATGGTGCTAAAAGGATATTCCTCAGGAAAGGCTTCCTCACGATGTTTTCTTTCACCGTCAGACCATAGTGTTAACAAGTAGTAAATGTACGCAAAAGCCTAAAATTCAACCACAGCGCCGAGTCCAATTGTGAATCTAAATAAAACTTGAATCCACCTAAAATATTTCATCAAATTCTGTACAGCTGCTAAGAGGAATTCAGTGAAATACACATGGACAAAATGATTATATGTATACAGATTTGCGAGAAAGAGTAACAAATATTGTAGCAACAAATCGATATTACTATGCTATCTATATTTATACTTAATTATATAATAATAGTATTATTATAAAGAGGTAAAGTTTGTGAGTTTGTGACGTTTGATGTTGTGACGTTGTAGGGGGTAATCTCAGGACTACTGGTCCGATTTGAAAAATTCTTTTAGTGTTATATAACTCATTTATCGAGGAAGGTTATAGACTATATATCATCACGCTAAGGCCAACAGGAGCGGAGCATCGATAAAAAATGTTTCAAAACCGGAATGTGTTTTCTTCTTGAGTGCTTCCGTTGCATGTTAGCGTTAGCCCAAAGTTACTATTAACTAGGCGGACGTAGTGCGGGCAGGGCCTTTAGTAACTAATAAGCTGGTAACAAACATCAATAATAACCTGACAAAATGCACTATTTGTATTATTATAATCTTTTAATTCTGTTTAGATTCCAATGGCAAAATTAATAGCAGTGTTGGCCGTCGTGGCCATTGGAATTGGGATCTGGTATATGCTATCATGTTGTGAATCCAGACCTCCCACCCTCAATCCAAACGAGTGGTGGGGACCTAATGAGCTGAAGACCAAGAACGATCAGAGTATACGGCCTTTTAAGTTGAAGTTTGAGGAGGCAGTAAGTCTTTTTTCTTTTTTAATTTACTTTCCTTTCTACGAACGCGAAAAAAAGGTAACGTGACGATACTGTCTGCATCTACTATAATCGATCTACCACCTATCTCCAGGTTGGTAGTGACTGTTAAGTGGGCATCAATAAAGTATGTTACACATAATTTTACGTTTTTAATCGCTTTCGCCCTTTGTGAAGCTAAATAAAATTCTCTACGGCACTTCCTATTAATAATGCGTCACTAATGATATATTTTCGTGCATGAATGTGGCTATTAATAGGACAGATATTTGAAAAAAAAAACATGACTAAACATAACAAGTCGTCAAGCCATTTGATTATAATTATTAACTGTAAATTTCATTTATTTCGAGCAGATAGAGCTTTAAATTAGTTTGTTGATGAAAAAATGTAGGACCGACTGTTAGACGTTTTTTTTATATAATAGGAGGCAAACGAAAAGATGGGTCACCTGATGTTAAGTGGTAACCGCCGTTCATAGAAATTAGCAACTCCAGGGCAGTTGCAAGTGCGTTGCCAGACTGTGTTTAGGAGGAGAATGGAGAAAGAGTAATAATGAAAGAAGAGGAGAGGGGACGTGAAGGGAGGTGGGTCTCCGGCGCTCTCACTGACCGAACGAAACACAACAATTCAAGCACCTTACTTCACGTCGGTTTACTGTGAGAGGGTGGTACTACCTCGGACGGGCCGACCAATTCATGCTGAAAACAGTAATAGCTTCAACGTGGCTTTACCAGCAACGACCTCACAGATGGCGCCACGCTTTAATTTTGAATTTCTTTTTCAATATCTGAGCCACATCAAAGGGTAGGGCAGGTCAGCTAGTTCAAGTATTCACACTTCTTGTATGGATTAATATTTGAAGGTGAAGATTTACCTGAAGTTAAATACATCGACAGTCTGCCTTGTAAGGTAGTGGGTGATATGAATACATTTTTCGTGGTATGGAGCCGTCAGCTAATAAAATATACATATAAGGGATTTACTGCAGATGATCAACGATTTAAAACGTCGATTGAAGAATCATCGTCCCTTTACGCCTCCGTTAGAGGGCGTCGCTTTCGAATATGGCTTCAACACTGCAAACATGGACAGCTGGCTCAAGTACTGGGCTGAAGAGTACCCGTTCCAGGAACGTGAGAATTTCTTAAACAAGTTCCCTCAATTCAAGACCAGTATCAAAGGTTTGGACATTCATTTCATCAGGGTACGGCCGCAGGTGAGACTAATTATTTTTTTTTTTTTATCAAAACGCCTGAGAAGTCGCTTCAGAAAAACACACATATTGATTCGACACATAAGCCTAGACATTAAAACCTGCTTGACATGATAGTTGAACTCAATGTCCAGCAAATCGGTAATTTTGGGACTTTGTTATAAAACTTAACACTATTACCTAAACAACTGTTACTGGACGCAATTAACCTGGAACATGGAATTACCAATTCGTTACTGTATCTAGTATTTAAATACATATGTGCAATGTTTGTATATTCATTTACTTTAACTCCGTATACCCTAAGCCAGTGGTTCCCAAAATTTTCAAAATTCGGAACTAATCGAACTCATTGAAACTCATTTTCCATTACATTTTCTGATAAATCAATGATTTTGTATATTTTTATCGACATTTTAATTTGTAAATTAGGTCAGGGCGTTCCTATGATTCTATTTTGCAAAATCTACTCAATGTTTGTTGGCCACCCATCATACCTTAGGAGATGCTACGCTAAACGCTTTGATGTATTTTAACATTGTTTAGTCTTAAGTCAGCTATTAAATAGCTGAAGTTTAAATAATTTAGTAGCTTATTCCTCTCTATTTGTCAACTGATCATTTTTTTTTATTTAGCAGATATTGAAATTTAACGCGCGAAAAAAGACCTCTGTTCCTCTCTTTATGGTCGAATTTTGATTACTAGTGTCTATAAAAGACATGTTGCAATATTTATTTGATACAGATAAACTTTAACACCAAATCAAATTGGCCAACGTTTGTGACGGTTCGTGAAAAATTCTATACTATTCATTTTAATTATTATATCATATTTATTTTAATTTACCGCTAGATGGCGGCGACGTGCATCGATTTTTTTGTATCTGGTGCTATAAAAGTTGATGAGAAGATATTAGAAAGCGGATAATAATCATACATTTTCACTTATACTAGAATACAACTATTCAGAACGAAAGTTGAGACAGTCATAAAAATTGCCGGCAGAAGTGAAAATTCAATGTAATGGAAATTTAAACTGTGTTATCTTTTGAATTTTTAAATTAATAAAGTGTTATTTATTTAAATTTTATATTTTTAAAATTGAAATTGATATCATTAGTCTCTTTTTCACATCTATTGGCACTCCGGATAATAATCACATACATTTTTATACAGTTTATCAACCGATCAAACATACGAGGCGCTGCACAATCTCAATTCAAAATAATATATCAATATTAGTTGTACACAGGCTCTTATACTACGCGTCGCTTAGTTGTAGTCCGGTGAACCTATTAAGACCTTGGTAGGTCAATAGCGTAATCAGTTCGAGAAAAAAAAGCGTCGCTTAGTGTGACGCGAGCCGTGCAAGCGCAATACGGTCAGTCACGCTTACTAATGTATCATCACGCGTGATTATAAGTTTATCTCCTGCCACAAAAATACCTAGATTCAACTAAAACACGTGCGTAGTCGCGGGCACAGCTAGTATAGTAGCTCTCTCTCTTACTTTATAACATATTTCTTTCCTTTTTTTCCGAATAACTATCTATTCCTATACATTTTGTGTCTGTAACGAATCGTTGCAAGCATTGTACTAAAAATTCGATGTTGAAATGAAAAACGCTATTTATATTCTTTGCACTAACAATCTCCTGTGGCTCTGTCTGTATATAAATACCCTTCATAGTTCTTAGGTATAATTAGATTCGACAGGTACTGTTTACTCTATACTAATAATATAAAGTTGTAAAGTTTGTTTATTTGAACGCGCTAATCTCAGGGAATACTGATCCGATTTGAATAAAAGTTCAGTAAAGAGTCAGTGTTAGATAGCTCATTTATCGAGGAAGGTTATAGACTATATATATAACGTCACTTTATGACCAATAGGAGCGGAGTTCTAATGAAGAATGTTTCAAAATCGGAGCTAACGTACGAATTACTTACAAATATTGTAAACGAAGTCGCGAGTTAAAGTTAGTGTTAGCCCACAGTAACTATACCACGCGGACGAAGTCGAGGCAGAAGCTAGTATTATATATTGCTCAGTTAAAAATAATAATTTTATTTTTGGCTTTCAGCTTCTGTTAATATTTGTTAATTTTATATAGCAGGTAATCAGTGACGTACTTAAATGACAAGCGTATCCTAAGCTATTATATTTGTCGATTTAGTTTTATGCTGACACATCGTGATTGACTGATTGCTATATGATAATATATTTTTGTAATAAATAAAGATTTTTTACTAACAATCTATAGACAAGAACTGGATATTTAAGGATCCATATTTTTAGAATAAGACCAAAGAAGATCATACAACACTAGTTGTGCACGTGGCTCAATTCCCGTTTGGTATGCAGTAATTTTTTTGTAGGGACATTTTATTTATATCGATAGTTTTTTTTTATTTTTGTCTTTTGGTCTTAGCGTGATGCTATATATAGCCTATAACAATCCTCGATAAATGGACTATATAACATTGAAATAATTTTTTAAATCGAATCAGTAGATCCTGAGATTGGCCCCTACAACGCCACAAACTCACAACGTCACAGACTCACTACGTCACAGGCTCACAACGTCACAAACTCACAACGTCACAAACTCACAACGTCACAGACTCACAACGTCACAAACTCACAACGTCACAAACTCACAACGTCACAGACTCACAACGTCACAGACTCACAACATCACAAACTCACAACGTCACAGACTTACAATGTTATAGACTCACAACGCCACAGACTCACAACGTCACAGACTCACAACGCCACAAACTCACAACGTCACAAACTCACAACGTCACAAACTCACAACGTCACTGACTCACAACGTCACAAACTCACAAACTTTACCTCTTCATAATATTAGTATAGATTAATTATTTTGACAATTAGGTAGAAAAACCATGTATTAAAGTGTACTTCACTCCCCTCAGGTACCTTCAGGTGTTCAGGTAGTACCACTTCTACTTATGCATGGCTGGCCTGGCTCAGTCAGGGAGTTTTATGAAGCGATACCACTCCTGACTCAACAAACTCCAGGCTATGACTTCGTTTTCGAACTGATCGTACCTAGTCTGCCTGGATATGGATTTTCCGATGTAAGTTGTAATTCTAATGCATATCAGATATACAAATTAGTGTACTTTATGTACATTGTCTGTATTGGTTGTAAGTGAATTTAATTATTTATACATTTAATAAGAAAGCAGATCCAACGAGTCTGTACTTTTTCGATTGTTGTGAAAAAAAAAAAATGTTGTAGTTGTCTAAGAGCAAGTAATAAAATGCATTGAAATCATTTTTAGAAATGTCTTTCTGTCTAGTAAAGTACCGCGATCATGCTAGAACCTCGTAAATCACAAAGCATAACCTCGAGTAACATTTAGTCTTTCTTTCATTGAAATCCGTTTATTCTATGAAAAGTTATTGTGATTTTAATGACAACAAAACTTAAACACAAGAGACAGTTAAATAAGTAAATGGACTCAATGGATTCACATGATTTTATTCTTTTTTTATATATCATAGGAGCAAACGAACAGGTCGGTCACCTGATGTTAAGTAATCACCACCGTCCATAGACACTTGCAACACCAGGGCAGTCGCAAATGCGTTACCATCCTGTGTTGGAGAAGGCAGGGAAGAAGGGAAGAAGGGAAGAGGAGAGTGGAAAGGTGAGGAGAGGTGGGCCTCTGGCGTTCTCACTGTCCGAACGAAACGCAACAATGCAAGCATTGTTACTTCACGTCGGGTTTCTGTGAGAGTGTGGTACTACCATGGGCGAGCCGACTCATTCATACTAAAGCCAGTAATGGCGTGATCAAAATAAAATCGAATACCATTTGTTTCCTAGGCGGCAGTTCGTCCGGGACTCTCTATTCCTCACGTAGCAGACATCTTCAGGACACTAATGCAAAGACTTGGACATAAGAAGTTTTACATCCAAGGTGGTGATTGGGGTGCAGCTATTGCATCTGGAATGGCCACTCTATTCCCTGACGATATTTTAGGTCTTCATAGTAATGCAGCAGTTACTCAGGTAAATTCATAAGGAAGACAGGAAAATTTATGTTAGATTATATAAATTGTCATAACACAGGCAAATATTTGGACTTATGAAGATTCACGGTGGTATAGTGACTTGACCGGTAGAATATCAATTCAATGTCGAACCCCGGAATGTGCCAAATTTTTTTTCGGAAGTCGCGTACATTTACTAATTTAAATTGTTAACATTACCATTGGACGATGAGAGGAAACTGTATGAGGAAATTTGAACCTGAGAAATGTTTTGGTAAGATCGTATGTGAGAAAACATAAAACTTTGGATTTCACAGAATTTGAAATCGCCAATACTACATAGGCAGACGTGGTAATTACAACCATACCTTCTTTCGGGAAGAGGTTTATAGCTCTGTAGTGGTTCTCTTACAGCCTAATGATGATATTTTGTCTTGAGAAGTTACAGAGAAATTAAGCTCAAAATGTATGAAAATGTATCATTGTGGTTGGTTTCGGTATATAACGTTTTGTAAGTAAACGCAAAATAGAATAGAACAGCTAAATAGTAAATATGCTATTAATTAAAAATATATTCATTATATCAAAATTTCTACTATAGGTTTGTACTATATTGTTCGATTTTGCCTTTTAGAAGAACATTGGTTAAAATCTGGTAAATTTGATTAATGCATCTTACTATAATTTTGGATTTTATCTATCAAAATCAATAATATGTATTATATCTGGGAACATATGGAGTCAAGTGGTTTTTGTTGTTCTTTTTTATTACAACAGCACCCATGCGCGATGTTGAAAACTATGGTGGGAGCGTTCATACCATCTCTGGTAGTGGAGAGCCATCTTGCAGACAGAATGTACCCACTGTCATCATTTTTCTCATATCTTTTGGAGGAGTTTGGCTACTTCCACCTACAAGCTACAAAACCTGATACAATTGGTGCGTCTGTATATTTATTTGGATAAATCACATTCACAATCATGATACTTGACAGAATTGACTTTTTTAATTGCAATAGCTATTGGTAACACTGTAAAAGGTTACCATTTGCTCAATTACTTCATATATTTTGTCAGTATTTTGTACAACTTCTTTAGACGCGACATGAAGGTAACTGGACGACAATGCAACGGAAGTCCGTTACGGCAATATGGCGTCACGTTTCTGTACCATCCACTTTTTAAATATTTTTGATTTTGTCAATAAATAGTTTATAAACAAATCAATCACAGAATTTTGAAAGAAAATAATTAAATTGAATAATAATAAAAATCATACAATAGAAGTAATTATTATATATGGGCGCGCGACTGTGCTGCTATCTGGTTTCAATGTAAGTAACAAATTAAATCAATACTTCATTATCTGTAGTGCCATCTATTAGCTAAATCGGAACTTAAATAACAAGTTTTTCTTCAATCGTTACACTTTACATGCACTCTTTTTTTTTTTTCTTTTTTTTCGAAATGTCTACGCTATTGACCCAGCAAGGTCTTAACAGCTTCACCGGACTACTAAGGCGAGCGCTTAAGGCACTCAGCCGATTCTATTTTGGCAACCAGCTCAAGGGTGCAAGGCACACCTCGGCTTGGCTGTTGCCTGTTGCATGCAAAATCGCGACCTATCTTAGCTAACCTAGCTAACTATTCATATATGTATGAGTTGTTGAAACGTATATGTGTACCAAGCATACACGCCTCAACAACTCCTCCATATATTTATTATCGGAAAATTAAAAGTTTTTCAGTTCGATGAGGGAAAAAAGTAAACCCTTCCACTTTCATGTGTAAGCGTGTAGAGGCGTGCACGTGTGTGGGGGTGATCGTGTAGTGTTGTAGCAGTGATGTATATTTGTGTGTCACCGTATCGCGCAAGCAACGCACTCAAGGGCTCCCTACCGAGGGATCGAACCTAGGCTTGAGTCACTGCCGTGGGAGGCCTAATCGGGTGTGCGGGAGCGAAATTAACCCCCAGACCACGGCGGCGTGATCTGTGGTTACGCGGGCGTGGGCGTGAGCACGCTCTGTTTCGAGGGACAGGCTGGTACTGATCGTTCGCTGACGTGATTAAATCAGGAGGGTCGGTAAAAATGCATCGCGGACGTCTTTTATAACGCGCAGCGTTAGGTACGGGTTCATAGTTTGCGGCGGATACCACTAACGGATTGGGATGATTCGCAGCTTTTTCAAAATAACTAATCGTGAGTGATTTTACGTACGCCCAGATAGAAGGGATCTCTAGGTCTCTATGGAGATCGACTCTCCGAATGTACCACGGAGCACCGGTCACTTTACGTAAAACACGATTTTGGAGAACCTGCAGCTTATGAAAGTTATCTTTGGACATATGCGCAAAAACGGGGCAGCTATATGTCATCACGGGACGGATACACGTCTTATACAAAGTGAGCTTGTGTCTGAGGGACATCTTACTCTTATGACAAAACAACGGATGGAGGCGACCCAAGACCATAGCGGCATTGTTTCGCACTCTGTCTATATGTGAATTGAACTTTAAATGTTTATCTATTGTAACACCGAGATATTTGACCTCTTCGACCCAAGGGATATCGATTCTGTATAGCCTGATGGGCTCAAATTTATTAGTGCGTTTCGTGGGATCGAAGAGTATTGCGGCACTCTTATCGGGATTAACTTCTATGCGCAATCGACGAAACCATTCACCGAGAGTATGAACGGCTTTTTCGATGCGCTTCCTAAGAAAGTCCGACCGCCAGCCGGATGTGTAAATAACGGTATCGTCAGCGTAACAACTTACCTCGACCCCCCGAGACCGAGGTAGGTCACTGATGAACAGATTGAAGAGCGTGGGCGCGAGTATGGAGCCCTGTGGCACACCTGAGCGTATCGGGTGGGGCAGCGATAGTTCACCATCCACTCTGAAGCGGAATGTCCTATCAGTAAGATAATCGCGGATAATATGAATTAACCTATCGGGTACGCGAGATTTACATAATTTATGGATGAGTCCTCCGTGCCAGACCTTATCGAAGGCCTTGGCAATATCGAAGAAGACTGCAATTGTGCGTTTCGGTTTACGTTTCGGATCGGCGTTAAATTTAGAGAAAATGTACTCCGTGAGGCGGTGTACTTGATTCGTGCAAGAGTGTTCGGTGCGAAATCCGAACTGCTCAGGTGGTATTAATTTTAAATCTGTAATCGAGAACTGAAGACGGTTCAGAAGGAGCCGCTCGTAAAGTTTTCCTAATGTATCTAACAGACTAATGGGGTGATAGCTAACGGGAAGCGTAGCTTTCTTGCCGGGCTTGTGAATACCTATCACTACGGCCTT
Source organism: Antheraea mylitta (assembly GCA_014332785.1). Lineage (NCBI taxonomy): Eukaryota > Metazoa > Arthropoda > Insecta > Lepidoptera > Saturniidae > Antheraea > Antheraea mylitta. The sequence continues at coordinate 3,074,056 of JACEII010000040.1, forward strand.
TTTCCAGACGGCTGGAAAGTGACCCTGGGACATGGCCGCATTAAAGACGCAGACCAATAGAGCTATGATGCGATCAGGAAGGAGTTTCAGAACCTCGTTCCTGATCCCATCGGGACCTGGGGACTTCCTAGGCTTGAGACGCTTGATTGCACCTGCAACTTCATTGAAAGTGATCGCGGTTAGGGTATCCGCCGGAGGAGATGCGAGTACATGCTCCGCAGCTGATTCGATTAATCCGTTATGGAAAGGGTCAGTGTTATCAGTGTTTGGCGAACACTGTTTCTCTAAGCTTGCGGCAAGGCATTCCGCTTTATCTATGCTATCGAACGCGGGAGGCAACCCGGGGCCTCTGTCGAGAGGAGGTATTGGAGTGACCATATATGATTTGAGAGTTCGCGCTAGAGTCCAGTACGATAGATCTGTCCCACCTGTCGCCCCGGATCTCAGAAATACGAGACTTGACTGTTTTTCGTAACAAGCGTAAACGATCGCGATTCTCTACAAACGGGTAAGCGTCGTAAGCTCGAGTCGCGGCGTTCTTTTCCGTGATCAATGCTCTCACGTCGTCAGGGAGTATAAAACGGCGATCGTTCGCCGCTTGTACCTCTTTCGAGGTCACCCTGACGGCGGTCTGGAGGTAATCAACCAGGGAATCGATGGCCGAATCCACGTCGGCTTCAGACACCAACACGTCCGGAATCCTGTCTAAACTACTAGACGACGGATTTTCTTTAAAATATTGAACGAGTTTCGCGTAATCAGCCACCCTAACCGACGGCGGGGTGAAGTCTGAATTGTGACCTAACTGTAAAACAACCGGGCGATGATCTGAATCAAGTTCGTGTACGACTTGTATGAGTCGTACAAGAAGCGTGATATTTTTTAATAGAGCTATATCTAATACTGTGGGTCGGCAATGATCTTGATAGTGTGTGGGTTCCAGAGGGGCTATGACGTCAAAAGCGAGAACCCTACCTAGTTCGTCGAGTATTCTCACGTTACGAGAGGTACACGGACTATTCCAGATAACGTTCCCGCTATTGAGGTCCCCCGCTATAATAACTGAATCTCCTAAGTTAAGTAGCGCCTGCAAATTGGATCTTAGCAATTCTTTGTTTGGTGGCAAATACGCGGAAACTAAAATAATATTCGAGTGACCGGTCATACCTAATTTACACACTGACACTTCCATATTGGTTAGCGCGGGCGGATCTAACGGCATGCAATACAACGAACGCCTAAAATAGATTAACGTGCCACCCCCGCGGGTGACACGGTCGTTCCTGACTATACAGTAATTCGCGATTCTCGGATTACGCATACTCGGTTTTAATATCGTTTCCTGGATAAGGAAAACGTCAATCTGTCTATCGCGCAAAAAGTCAGCTACTAGATCGCGCTGTGACCGAAGGGATCTCGCATTGAAAAACGAGAGACATAGACCGCGTGGTTTTACTTTATTAAGACTCGTGAATTTTAAAACTTATTTAAACGACGGTGAACGGGCGAGGCGCTGAATTGTGGCTCCGATAGCCGGAAAACGCGCTATAGCGGTGAGAAGACCGCAACCTTCTTCTACCTCGACTATGGCATGGAAGGCGATAACCTCCTGAATGTCGTGTTCTTTGAGTAAGTGCTCCATCCATTCGAATTTACCTGAGAGAGCTGATGGAGCATAAGTCGCCTGAGGCCTAGAAGAGGCCTGAGGCTGAGGTCGGGGGGCCCAGGGGGCCATAGGGGCCCGCCCGGGTTGGGCCGCGCGCGGCACAGAGGGTGGCGAGCGCGGTGAGATCGTGGGCGCGGGCGCAACAGGGGCGCGGGAGGCGCCCGGCAGGCCCGGGAAGGCCTCCACGGACATGAGAGGTGGAGGCGGGGGGCGGGCGGCGGCTGCAGGCGCCCTGGACGCCTGCCTCGCCTGACGGGGACGTTGTGAGCGCGGCGCGCGGGGACTACCGCGATAATTCGCGGGGTGACCCGCGTTACCGCAAAGCACACAGCTGGGAGGATCGGGAGTGCCAGGAGTGCGCTCGCACTCCTTCGTGGCGTGGTCTCCCAGGCACTTGACGCACCTGGGACGGAGATGACAATTCTTCGCGGAGTGCCCATAATTCTGGCAGTTATGGCACTGCGAAGGAATGTGGGTCTTGCGTGGGGGCTCAACGGTGAGTCCATTGAGATCACACACCGAAGTGAGTGAGAAGATGGCCTTGCCCTCCTGCGACCGGTCGAGGAGAACGAGAACCATATTATAAGGAGCGCGGGTGCGTGGGTGGTACATACGGTGTACCTCACGCACCGGGTAGTTTTTCTCCTTAAGGGAGAGGGTAACGTCCTCGACTGAGATTTCGGCCGGGACACGGCGTAACACGACACGCAGGAGGCGCTCGTCTTCTAACGCGTAAGTAAAGTACGCGAGTTTCGACTCGAGTAAGGAATCGTATAAAAGCGCGATGGTCGTCGGAGGTGGGACACTTAACACGGATGCCCGCCGGAGTGCTAAATGCAGACGTGTAATTGACCTTAAGGGTCTTAAGTCGGTTGGAAATCGCGGTCCATTTTGATTTATCCTGAATCGTGACAGGAGGCGGGGGGCGCGGCTTCCTAACTGCGGAGCCCTGCGAGAGCGAGACGGAGCTAGATTTACTCGCGCTCGGTTTTCGCGACGGTATAGCTGGTGCTGGCACACGGGCGCCCTCTCTGTTGACAATTTTGCCTGCGGAACCCTGCTCTAACGGACTAGCCGGGCGTCGTTTGTTATACGAAACGGTCGTATAGCCGTCCTTGTCTAAATGCGCTGAAGGCGCGGGAATCGCGGTCGTAGTCGCGGTCGCGGTTGGTTCGACGGACGCCGTTACTTCTAGCTCCATTTCGGAGTCGGACTCCGAACTAGAGCTCGATATTGGGGCCTCTAATAGGTCCTTGTCTCGCGCATCGACAGGCGATTGCGGCGAGAGTGATGCGAAGGAATTCGCGGTCGGCAAGTTCGCGACATGTTGCGTGCCCTCGGAGGGCTGCGATGCATCTATTAAAGCGGTATTAAATAGTTTCTCATCTACGCCTTGCGCGAGAAGGCTGCGACAGAACCTTTCAAATCTTTGTGTGTCCATCGCGATGGACTGAGAGGGAGGGGCCGCGAACCAACCTCCCTGCCTTAAGGGCAGGAGGGCACGCCAAACGGTAAGCTACGGAACTATATCGAGTCCGGACCAAGAGAATTGTTTAAACAAAGCGAAAGCACAAAATAAATAAATGATTGGGCGAGACAGGGGACCATGTATATGAATAAAATACTATAACATAAATAAATAATGGTTAAATAAATAGATAAATAATGATAAATATGTACTTACATATATACGGGGGCACAGCAATAGATTACTTTATCACTGAGTAGATAAAAATTAACGAAATATATGAGGAAATAAATAGATAATTAAACAAATAAATAATAGTTGGTTAGATATTTAAGAATAAGGGATAGAAAAATGAGTATATAAATAAACGGGTAAATATATAAATAAGGGAATGTCTCACTCACTCAGGTAGATTTTGTACACGTGTGCCACAGCTGCACTAAACAAAGCACAATGAAATCGAGAACAAAAGATCTCGAACAGAGGAGATATCGGACACGTGCGTTCGCTAGCGCGTCCAAAACGGTTCTCCCTTTACATGCACTCATTTTTATACTTTGTTGGTTTTAGCGTATGACCACAATTAAGAAAAGCCCTACAACTATACTATAGTTTCACTCACAAAATGACATTGATTGTCGCAATATCCGAACACGTAAACAACTTAGCCATCATCGGTTTATTTTTTTATTTCCAGGCGTATCACTAACAGACTCTCCATCAGGACTTCTCGCATACATTTTGGAGAAGTTTGCTACATGGACTCGAAAGGAACATAAATTAAAGGCAGATGGAGGCTTGAACTTCCGATTTTCAAAGGAGAAACTTATAGATAACCTTATGATCTATTGGAGTACCAATTCAATTACAACCTCTATGAGATTCTATGCTGAGAACGCGAGCAAGAAAACTAGAGATTTGCAATTGGATACGTAAGTATTTGTAACTGTTTGATTAAAAACTGAAAAATGTATATATAGATGTTCCAGGTAGTAAATTCCTCCATTCCATCGTCTTTTATTAAACTTACCTATTTAGCTGAAACATTCGTTGTTTCATCAACATTTTGGCAGTCAATTTTCTTCCATTTTTTTCATGAAATTACTTATGTATTGTACTACATTTTTCCTTTATACGTTTTATTATGATTATCTACTGAAAGAACTGTTTTTAGTAATTATTCTTATAATACATTCTTGATAACATAGTTGTTATACCATGATTATATATTACATGGTCATAGGATTGTTCTAAGCATGTTTGGCTAGCTACAATCCTCGAGTTGTAAAGCCCCTCAAGCACCTATAAGTTTATTCAGTCAACTAACTATATTTGAGGAGGCATTTAACGGACTTTGAAATTACCACGACTCTCTTACTTGCACCTAAATCATGATTAATGATTTTTTTTCCAATTGACTACCCTATTGACCTAGCAAGGTCTTAACAGCTTCACCGGACTACATGATTAATGAAGCTTTGTGGTCTTATTATATAATTCTCATACAACGTGCCGAGGGAAAAATAAGTGGTTCGTATCAGAGTGGAACCACCTGTCACCCCTGTTATATTGCTAATTCAGAAATATATATGAGCGAAACCAACAGAATTAAAAAAAAAAAAAACAGTTTCAGCATGTTCACTACCTTGGGCCACGTCGTTATTTAACAATCAAGTGAGATTGTAGTAAGAGGTTAAAATCTATAAAATAGAAAAAGATAAATTAACTATTATGTAGAATTATTTGTTACATCAACATCAAAGTTTTTTTCATTTCAGGTACAAAACTCCAGTGCCGACGTGGGCATTCCAAGCAAAACATGAGCTATTTTACCAGCCGCCATCAATTCTTAAAACGAAGTTCACAAATCTCCTAAATACGACAGTCATAGAAGACGGTGGCCATTTCCTCGCGTTGGAACTACCCGAAATCTTTGTCGAAGATGTGTTTAGAGCCGTAAAGGCTTTTAGAGAGTGGCACGAACGGAATACTAAGACTGAATTGTGATTTTTAAATTAATTAAATTGGGTGTAATAAAGGGTTTTTCACATAGTCATTTGTTTTTATTGATATTTTTTACCAAGATCTCTAGATCTCTTAAAAAAAATCTGTACCTCTACCGTGGGAGTAACCAGATAAATAAAAGTCTTTAAACAAAAAAGTTTCTAAAGAAATGTATAAAATAAAGATCCCATAAATCGCCAGAATAATAATTGGTGGGAATAGGCCGTCAAAGCTTAGTCAACGCTTTGACTCCCTTCACCTCCATTAATGCGGGTTTTTCTACGGAGAGGTGTGGACTGTATTTTTTCTTTGTTGTTTGCGAGGACAAGGGTAATTACAGAATATATGCTCAATCGCAGGATCCCAAGGTAATTAACCGATTGAGCTTGGTAATGGAACATTCACACTTACTTGGCTAGTCCAGTTGCCGGTCTCAGCACTGCTTCGGTGGAGAAACTCTTTGTCCAAGACAGCGTTCCCGGATTTCTTGCGGCACACACTAAACACTCGAACTTATGCTAATACAGCTGCATTGCATATAGTGCATATAACAGCCAGTCCGGCGCGTACGTTAATCGACGATGTCTCGTGTGTTCAATAGCGGTGCGAACGCGAAACTATTGCCCTCTAGCGGTATATTAAGGAGGGAAAGGTGTGGGCTGGGGAAGAGGAACTGCACCCGCGCCAACAAAGTATATAAAATAACTACCAATAATTATACTGTAGTTACAAGTTGCCTGAAATCAACATTGTATGTAATTAAAACTTGTCTGAGTTGTCGCACATACAGCTATATTAAATACCAAGGATACATATTTTTCTCTTGCCTACTTATAACTATTATTATGTATAATTTCCTGTAATTAAGTTGATGTTTTGTGCTTTAGCTGTTACATACTAGAAGTTATTATATTAAAAACAAATGTATGCTGTTGGATATGTAAATAAATAAAAATAAAATTATCACAGAAATAAAAACCAGAGACCTCTTATCAGCTATCAATGTGTCTAATTGTAAAAGTATACGGGCGTTTCTTTCAAACTTTATACTCTAGCTACAATAGCAGCATCATAGTTGTATGTATATTTAGTAGTCACATATTTTGAGAAATACTTTTTATTTGCTACTGGAATAGTTCTAGAAATTTTTAAACAAGGTTGGAGTCAAATGTATGAGTTATAAAGTAAAAAAATAATTGAAACCTAACCTAAGACATATAATTACTACTCAAAGTCTGGACGAACAGCGATTAGAAATTAGGATTCAATATGCGAGATAGGGTATCACGATGCCATGGTGGCGACGATTCCCCATTTCTTTATATTGTATTCCGGCGAAGTTGTGAAGGCCTAGTAAGGCCAATAGCGTTGTCAGTTCGAAAAAAAAAATTCTTTATATTGGCTTCGTACGCTGACGATGGGTGTCGCAATGGTTATAAGTTTAATTGCCACTTGACTATTTCCACGTACAATGAGGCTGTGTGACAAAGTCATCTTAATCTGTAGATTATTATAGTAATGGATATTAGTTTAACGCTAAAAAGACGCTATAAATAAACTATAGACCCAATAATAACAATATCATGTCAATAATGTTGCATAACTAATAATAACCGAATGAAATGACCTTTCGATAGCGTCTGCAGTTGAGTTACGAACACAGGCGAGCGTACACGTGTATTTACATGACTTTATCAAATAAAAATACTCAGGTAGTCGCATCAGAAATTGATAAACATTCAAGCGAGATAAAGTGAGTACTAATTACAATTATACTCCGATATCTATTTTCTATATAAACTATTCTAATTGTGTTTGTTATTTGAAAATATATTTTAAGCAGTTTTTATTATATATCTTTATTATATATACTTAATAGATGTCGTAATACTAACTAATATACTAAAATGTCAACGTGAGTTTGTTTATACGGATTACTAGACAGAACGGTGTCAGTGTACGCGTACCAGCCCCCTATAACCCGGCGGGAGGGGCTCAGTGAAGCGTCAAAGAACTTGGGGTCAACTACCACTATCCGCAGGTTGATTTTTGGAAATAGCTATGATTCTATGCATTACGCGTGGCAGTTAGCATTTTCAAAATTATTAAAATATGTGTAATTATAAATGGTAAAAACACTAGAGGCGGCTCGCTCTCAAGTCTAGCTACCAGAACACACTAACAGGTGCTTGGCGGCAGATTTAAAACTATTTTTATATCATTGGGGGCTAACCAACAGGTAGGTCACCTGATGTTAAGTGATCACCACTGCTCATAGAAACCAGCAACATCAGAGGAGTCGCAAGTGCATTGCTAGCCTGTATTGGTGGGGAAGGGGAAGGGGAGACAGAGAGGTTTATGTATGTCATAGGAGGGAAATGAACAGACGTGTCACCTGATGTTAATAGACACTAGTAACACCAGTGGAGTTGTAAGTGCGTTGCCAGTCTGTGTTTGGGGGAAGGTGTAAGGGGGAGAGGAGGACGGAGGAGCGAGGGGATGAAAGGTGGGTCTCCGGCGCTCTCACTGACCGGACAAGCCGACCCATACAAGCTGAAACCAGTTATAGCTTCAGCGTGACTCTACCACCTCAGCGTGGTCTTCCGATGCTCTTACTGACCGAACGAAACGCGACAACGCAAGCACTGTTACTTCACGTGGATGTTTCTGTGGGTCGCGTGGTACTACCCCGGGCGAGCCGACCCATTCATGCTGAAACCAGTAATAGCTTCAGCGTGGCTCTACCACATACTAAAAATGATAAAAGAAAAAAAAAACACTTTATTTTACCTCATAACATAGCAAAGACTATTTTAAGTGATAAGATTTAACATTAATAATTTAAGATAAGCGTATCGAAATCGTCGAGTCATTGTGACTTTTACACATAACATATAAAAAATATGTCATATCACGACCGCACATACACTCTCAAGGTCTATGTTATTTTTAACAATCATAGTGAGTTACCGAGCCATTTTTTTTACTGAATATTAGACCCTAATGTTCGTTGATTTAACGTGACGATGTGACTAAAGTATCGACACTAGCTCTCGACAACGGCAATGATAGAAAAACACACCAAGTAACGTAGTTCTTACACATAGTACACAAGCCCAATCATAGAAAGATTTTTTTATACTTTGTAGGTTCTTACGATTTATCATAATCTCATCTAATGATAAGTGATGTGTTCTAAGATGATAAATAAGCTAAACCTTAACAGTACTGGATCGGATACACAAAAATAATGGTCTGTCGCATATAAAAACATAACAAGATATATTGTCGAGTGAATTGGATTGACCTTCTAGCAAATAATTTGAACTTTTGGTACTGAAACGATTGTTACTGATCACTTACACAGTTATTTTTAAAGATATATATTATGATATAACAGACTATATTTCATTTCTGGTATATGTGATTATTAACATGCATAAGCAACAGTATATTGACCGTACGGAACGACTAGTTTATTCCATTCAGTTTCGGTTCTGGACATCATAAAGAGGAATTCTTCATAAGAGATATATTCAGTTCTATAATAAAGAGACATATAATTGCGAGGTAGGTTCATTATATTGATATTTATTGAAAGACCTCACACGTAATAAATAGAATAGAAGGAAGTAGGATAAACGTTGGGAGATAGATAAAATGGTTCCTTTAAAGATTACTTATAATTATAAAGTTGTTATTTCTGAATTTGAAATTTGTCAGTGAAATGTACATATTTCTGCTTATCTAGAAATTATTATGGTATTAGCTGTGGTCAATCCTACTACTGTAACTAATACAGTATAGGAATTTTGCTAATTGGTTCCCATAAAGACATCAGAATGATTATTTCAGCATTGATATTCAGCTTTTTAAAATTTAGAAAGTGTTGTATATTGTTTCAGATGGCTCGTCTACTGCTAATTTTTCTGGTGCCAGTGTTAATCATCATCAGCATTCCACTATACTTATTCGTATTTAAAAGTACTCCACCTGTACCAGAAATGGACTTGAACGCATGGTGGGGCCCTGAACAACATAAAGCGAAACAGGACACCAGCATAAAACCGTATAAAGTATCGTTTAGTGAAGAAGTAAGTAATATTTATATTTTATTAAAAATACAGTATTATCTTATTAATCCAGCACATGGGTAGTCCGATACGTCTAATAATCCGACTACCTACGCTCACGTTTTCCTCACCTCTCCCTACTTTCTTTCTGTGCTTGCGCACTGATATCAGTATAACCTCCAAAAATTCTAAACATTCCAATAATCCAACATCCCGTGATACTCAAAGTCCCGGATTAGTGAGATTCTGCCGTAATATATTGCAATAGGAAATATCTTTGGCCATCTTTATTAGCTTTTGGAGATCCTATATGGACACATTCCCGTGGGAGAGAGTGGGTTATATCGAATTCCTACCGACTAAATTCTCACGGTATACTAATCAGAACTCCTGAAGTGAGACAACTTGGTTGCTCAGAGTTGTCTCCCAGACAGCTGAATCAGTAAAATAGGAATGTGGCCCTCTAATCATACCCCATTGGTTTAGCTACGTTGGAGATAGGATGCGAGCAAAACTCTCTCTCCCACCATTGACTCGTTTCTACCGAAAAAGGCTTGTAAAACCATCCGTCGAACGGTACTATGAGATAATACGAGACATGTGTATTTTATGTGCTTTTCTCTCACGATGACTTTTAACAAGGTTTCTGCCTCCACCCTCTGACGTACTAGCTGAAGCAGGTACGTCTAAAACCCGTCCCATGTCCTCTTTGCTAACCAGAGGGCTACAGTGAGGGGCGCTGTCTGTCAGGTACAGATACAAATAACTCGTCATTGCTTTATCCTAATCCACAGTCATCTAAATTGACTACATGTAAAGTGCTAGAACTAATATCCTTCAGATATACGCTATAAGAACAAAATGTTCGCAATAACTTAGATAAAATTATTCACAGGTGGTTAAAGATCTCAAAGACCGTATAAAAAGACGTCGAGCTCTTACACCGCCCCTTGAAGGTATTGCTTTCGAGTATGGTTTCAACACGAAAGAACTAGATAATTGGTTGAAGTATTGGTCTGAAGAATATCCATTCGCTGAAAGGGAGAAATTCCTCAACCAGTTTCCTCAATTCACCACCAACATCCAGGGTTTGAATATCCACTTCATAAGAGTGAAACCGGAGGTGAGTTTGTAGATTTTTTTTACGTAATGTTGTTGCACTCGAGGCGTTTGTACTTGAAAGATAGTCGTTTTTCTATGGAAAGATTACAACTAATTATATTGGAATGCTCTTAGGACACATCAATTCAATTTTCTATTGTATTGTGTTGTATTATGCTAATGAAATGATTATAAACTGTCTATTTTTGTCAGGTAAACTATGCATGAAAACACTTGAATGAAAATCATCACTGAGATCAAACTAATTTATTATTAGGTTAAAGAATTATACTCGTGGCTTCTTTCTATTATTTTATTACGTATCAATTATAATACCAATTAATATATTAAGTAATTATGTTTTTGAAACTATGATCAGAGAATCAGCGATCGATTTTCCACTTGAAAATCACCTCATACTCATATGGTATAGTGTTACAATCATTTGCTTGTTGTAGTGTCAAAGATGCAATCTAAATTACGTTTTTCCTTCAAGAAAGCCCATGAATTAAATACCAAAATATAATAATGTAAAACGAATAAATTAGGTACCTGCTGGAGTGGAGGTTGTCCCCTTACTCCTGCTTCACGGATGGCCGGGCTCAGTCAGGGAGTTCTACGAAGCGATACCTATCTTAACATCTGTCAGTAAAGACAGAAACTTTGCGTTGGAAATTATTGTCCCAAGTTTACCTGGGTATGGTTTCTCTGATGTAAGTAAAATTTTATTTATAGAAGCGTATATAGTTAATCTCTTAGAGCAAAGTGTAACAAGCGCACACATATATTAATAAGTGCCTGGAGACTTATTTTTATTGTACAATAAAGGCAGGAGGAACGTAGACGAGCACTGGAAAGTAGATTAACATTATGAAAGATAGTTTTTATTAATATTGACCATATATATCTAAACGGAAATAACATGAAGAACTTTCATGAATTTAGACACTTAGACTGGTACAATGTATACGTAAAAATCCAAATTCAAGATTTAAATATCCAATAGTAACATTCCAATAGGAATAGTAGCTTGTAATAGAAGTACCTATACTATGAAACTAATTCCCAATCGATATAGAAGTTAAGATGACACCAGTTCTGTAATTGTTAAAATTCAAAATATTAGTTAAGTTGTATTACTTGCAAAACAGTTGCTGGTGGCCCCAGTTTGAGTTTCTTGTGTACTTTTATGTAACTTATATCAATTGATTGTCTCAGAAATGTATAAAGCATTATGTAACTTTGAACAATTATGGAAGAGGCAGATAAAGTAACAACAGAACAAAATTTGCGAAAACTTTAATAAAACTTTATTATCTTTACAGCCTGCAATTCGTCCTGGATTAGGGGTTGCTGAAATCGCCGTGATCTTTAGAAATTTAATGCAGAGACTTGGTTACAAGCAATACTACATCCAAGGAGGTGATTGGGGCTCTGTCATTTGCAGTGCTCTTGCTACTTTATTCCCTAAGGCAAGATATTTTTTTATGTACACATTCAAATTCTCTACAAACCAAAACGTATAATGTTAAAGACGGCCTCATTCTCTTGATTACCAGCTGTTGTAAAGTGAAACTCTTTTCTATCGCCTCAAATTTCTGCGCTCGCCTATCGCATGTCGCATTAAAACAAAAGATAAAGTAGTAGGTGCTCGGCAGGGTATCCACAGCTAATATGGCGGCACACATGGCTCAATTCAATGATTCAAATAAATGTTGTGCTTAGTTTTTAACATGCGTCTATCATCTGAATGATACAATCATTATATTATGTATTCCGTACTCCAATATGCAGATTGAAATTCCTATCTACTATTGATTTCTCATTATCATTTGCATTTTACAATTATTACATTAAGATTAAAAACACAATTTTAATATCCTAAATTGAATAATTTGTTGAAAAGTTGGAGTTAAATGCCTACGATTAAAAAAAAGCTTAACTTTAATCGTGGTATCATAAAACCACACAATGTGCTTTTTTTACCTCATATCAATTATTATTTAAAAATCGCACTCAAAAAAGTCGAAAATGTTTTAATATAGTACTAGTGCCCACTAGTGCCCAGTGGTCGACATTCGACCATAGTTATTTGATTTTTTAGATTTTGAACTTTATTAGAGTTCTTTTGTCAAAGGGTATACTTCTATAATCAAAGGTTTTCATCATGGCTACTCAGTTATTTACCATTTGCCATGATCTTTATTATATAATCATAAAAAAAAATCTATGTGTAAATGAAAATGAAAATTAATTATAAATTGGAAGCAAAAACCACGTGGTAAAGCTCAAATTTTAACCAAACATAACTTTACGTAAATAAAAACATTTATCGCAATCCATGACACAATTTTCAATTAATTTTACACGACACCATGGGGTGGTATTTCTGGGTGATATTGAATTAAATGTAGTCTGTTCATTATGAGAAATAATGATATGCCCAGTATCATCGTTTGGAAAAGTATTGGATGCACAATACAATCAAATGGTGAATACAAGACAAAGTCGTTTTTAATATTACCATTAGCTTTTGAAAATAAATTCTTTTTTGTTGATACATGAGGTTGAATTGCAACATTGTAACCGCGGGGGTCTAAGTCATGGATTACTTTTATGAACAAAATTCTTATTTCGATTATACAAAGTATTATTTGGATAATTTTTTTATTAATTGATCATTTGAAGTGAGTTCACCATAAAAACTAATAAACATTGCAATAATAGTTATATTTTATAACATCATTGTTGAATGTAGCAGGAAAAATGGTAATTAGAACGTAAGAGTTAAAAAATACATATAGTCGAGCATAGCAACCTCCTTCACAACCTTATTTGAACTTCGTAATTATTGACGGCTCTCAAAATGTCTTGTAATGTAAAATTCGAGTAGTAGTGTGAGTAGTGCATATTTTAATTAATTTAATGTACTTGTAATGGATTTTATATAAAATAAACAGCTTTCTGCACTTCTCCGCCACGTAAACTTTAACTATGCCAAATTTCAAGTTCAGCCGTTGACAGGAAATAGGTTAAAAAGGGGTACAATTTTTTTGCTTCACGTATTAATATATAGATTACACCCAGCTATTTCGGATATTTTCGCCTTTGTTGATCTGCACGTTGGTGTAGTAAAGGAAAATCTGCTTGTCTCTGTTTTAAGAATCGTTGTTGCTTTTGCAAAAGGAATACCATTCTACTATTCTCTTTTTTTAACGAGGGGAAAATCCTACATAGGATACACCTCACACTACCGGGGTACAGCTTGAGGGTTATGTCGGACTCCTACTGACAAATACCCCTCGGCTGCTTAGCGCGAATGTGAACCAGGGCGTTGGGTGATGACTAGCAAACTCCATTAGCCTGGCCACGCGCTTGCGTACCCGTGCATGATAAAACGGGGGACCCACCTCTCAGAGAGAATTCTCCCTTTGCTTCTAAATCGGAGCGCGGCAAAGGCGTGCCTTCTTCGTACAGCCGTACAGTTCGAGGCAACGGACGCCCCCGCGTTGTCTGCCTGTATGTACATTAGGGAGGCATTTGCTGGAAAAAGCCTGCACCTTTGCGGCGCCCTCGGCCGGCTCTTCTGTGCCGTATAGCTAGAGCGTCAGGTTCCCTCTCTCTTATACTTTTCACATCCTCTGTTTGGCGGGTCAGAGCCTCGGAGGACGTAACCACCACATTCCCATGATCTTTCACTACCGAAAGGTAAGATAAGATAAGATCAGGGCCGCTGACCATTCCACCATTTTAGGATAATCCATGTTTACTAAACACAAGAAAGTTTAAATACAAAAGCAACATATCAAAGTTTGCACTGCTGCGTATATCTCTGAAGGTTTTTTTTTATAATTTATAGATTTTAGCGTCTATCCATAATCTCACCTGATGTTAAATGACGACGCAGTTAAAGAATTGGTTTAGGATTATTTATAATGTGCTTCTTTACCGAGATACATTTTCAGGAAATTCTTGGATTGCATCTAAATTTGGCTTTCACATTGAACCCAGCGGGTACGTTCCTTGAATTCCTTGGGTCTATCTATCCACCGTTGATAATGGATTCTTCGATAGTTCACTGGAAATACCCGTTACTCTCTAAATATGCCGATTTAGTGGAGGAATCAGGATACCTTCACATACAGGCAACCAAACCGGACACAGTAGGTGAGTTGGCAGTTTATGAATATGCTCGTTTCTCCCAGGGATCTCTAATTTCCCATTTTACCACTACTATATAAATTCTTCTCTGGGTCCAGAAGAACAAGGACAAATATGTGCATAACAATTATTTAAAATTATTCTCTCCAGGAGTCGGCTTAACAGATTCTCCAGCTGGTCTTCTAGCTTACATACTTGAGAAATTCAGCACTTGGGCTCGTTTAGAGTATCGTTCGAAGCCGGATGGTGGACTCGGTTTGAAGTGGACCAAAGACCAATTGCTTGACAATATCATGATCTATTGGACTACCAAATCCATTGTGACTTCTATGAGACTGTACTCGGAGAATTTCAACAAAAGGCAGTTCGGTTATCAACTTGACCTGTAAGCAGTTTGTATACCTTAATCTTTTTTCTACTTATTTATCATTAGCTGCTACTCGCGGTTTCCTCTGCATTGTATATTAACAACATATTCTTATATCTCTCTTCTTGTATCCATATTTTTCTCCATGCAGATTTCTAAACGCGTAGTATTTACAAAAATCGTAGCTTTTATCACTATAACAACACTATATTAATTGAATGTATCATTTGTTGTTGCTTCTTGTATATTTACACTACCTACAATAACTTATATTTTGATGGCAATACCCCTCGTTACCTGGAAGAAAAGGCCTTGCTGCATTAAACTCGTCAGTGTACAAATTAAAAAGTGCAATAAAGTTTTCATTCATTCATTTAAGATATCGTATACTTTTTTGGTAACGACTAAGTTTCTAAGATGTAGCAGTAAAAAAAATATTGTTCCAAATTAATCCAAAAGTTTTTGAGTGCTGCGCTCCCAACCCAGATCTCATTCATTTTTTATAGTAAGCCTATTTTTTTACTCTCAGGTTCTTTAAGCTTAGTTACAATTTCACCGGATTTTAAGTACGGTTTAACCTTAAACTTACGGGGGTTTCGCTCTAAATGAAGTTAGCAGAACACAGCTTGGTCTTTTATTTATTCAGTGGGTGTACCCATGCGAAGCCGCGGGATAATATTTAGTTTAATATACTTGTATCAAACATAAATTTAATTTAATTGTACTCTTTCTTTATGTCAAGTGATATGCTTTATCTTTTAAGTCAAATTTAACGCTGCAGCGTTCGCGCAGTGTGCTTTAAAAGGGGTATAAAAGTTTTTGAATAACTAGGTGCGGGTAATCCTGATTATTGGCGTGGCGAATGTAAGAGACGTAGCGACGCGATGCGAATCGCAACAGACTGTGCGCAAGTAATTTGAGAATTCGAGAATTTGAGGTTCGTTCGGTTCAAACAATTTCGATGTTTCACATCCGCCAGGAGTCCTATGACTGCTCAAATTTTTTTCTTCTCGAATTAATGTATTTTAAAACTAAAATATATTTTTAGTGCCTAAACAAACACTAAAAATATGCAAAGAAGGAAAATGTATTTTACTGTTTTATATTTGACTATATATAGATATTTATAATTATTTGTTAATATCACAGGATTCCAACTCCAGTACTGACGTGGCTGTTACAAGCCCAATATGAAATCTCGTATCAACCGCCCTGCATACTGAAGCTTAAATATCCTAATTTGGTGAACGAGACTATATTCCACGACGGAGGACATTTCTTAGCCTTCGAATTGCCCAAGCCCTTCTCAGAAGACGTCTTGAAAGCCGTCGATCAATTCAGGAAACTGAATAAGAATGTCAAGACTGAATTGTAAAAAAATGTGTTATTTAAATTATGAAATGATGTTTGTTATTAAAAATATTGATCAATATTCACCTGTCTTATTAATCTGTAACTCCTTCACACACTCCACAAAATATAAGTAATTACTAAACGTATATTAATTTGATAATTTCTCTTTTCACATATAAAAGACACATTGTTCTATCTTCATCCATTAGTAGATTTTTCAATAGCAAAATCTTGTTTTTAATGTTCTATACTCAGAATAAGTTAGTTTTTTGTTACATATTAAATGATTACTGGAATCATTAATTATCTATATATTAATATGTGAAGCAAAATCTTTGTACCCCTTTTTAACTTATTTCCCGTGAACGAGTGAACTTGAAATATGGCATAGTTAAAGTTTATATGGCGGAGAAGTGCAGAAAGCTGTTTATTTTATATAAAATGCATTAGAAGTACATAAAATTAAATTAAGTATGCACTACTCACACTACTACTTGAATTTTACACAACATATACACACATGTAAATAAAATAGACATTTTGACAGCCGTCAATAATTACGAACTTCAAAAAAGGTTGTGAAGGAGTTTGCTATGCTCGACTGTTTGTATTTTTTAACTCTTACGTTCCAATTACCATTTTTCATCCTACATTCAACAATGATATTATAAAACATAACTATTATTGTAATTTGGGGTGTAAAGGGTGTCGAGTAACATCTTAATACTTGAGACACCCAAGCCAACCTCACCTGCACGTGGTGCACCCTGCTGATCAAGGAACGAGGCAATGGCGAAAGCGGGGTGGTAGGGTTTTACAGCCCGACTGGGTCGCAACCACCATGTATATGGCGAAAAAGCCCGTCATAGTGACTCGCTTCTGCGCGTCGCGTTTCGGGATCAGCCTGTGCATATCCAGTACCGGGTGACTTTCGTCATTATGGCCGGCATGACAGCGGCGACCGGTGATGGAAAATCTGTCTCTCTAGTTGTTTTTTTTGTTGCCGATGTTTTTGGATTGTACTATGCTTACCATCAAGCGTAGTGCAGTCACTTTGTCATGCCTCAATAAAAAAAAAATGTTTATTATTTTTTATGGTGAACTCGCTTCAAATGATGATTTAATAAAAAAATGAGCCAAATACTACAAAATAAGAATTTTGTTCATAAACGTAACCCATGACTTAGACCTCCGCGGTTACAACGTTGCAATTCAACCTATGTAGCACCAAAAAATTATTTATTTTCAAAAGTTAATGGTAGTATTAAAAACATCTTTGTCTTGGATTTACCATCTAATTAGGTGGCCCAAAAACTTTTTTTTTATATTTACTACTAGCGGGCACGGTGAACGTTTTCATGCCCTGATAATAAAAAAAAAACTTTTGTTATACCACGGAAGTAATATGGATTCTTGTATTTTATCACTTTTACCACGTATAAAGGCATCAACACTGTATATTCTGGTACCATTGTGATTAAATATTACTTTATCTATACTCTATACTAATATTATAAAGAGGTAAAGTTTGTGAGTTTGTGACGTTGTGATGTTGTAGGGGGTAATCTTAGGAACTACTAGTCCGATTTAAATAATTCTTTCAATGTTATATAGCTCATTAATCGAGAATGGTTATAGGCTATATATAATTACGCTAAGGCCAATAGGAACAGAGCACAGATGAAAAATGTTTCAAAATCGGGATGTTTTTTGCTTTTGAGAACTGCTGCGTGTTAGTGTATCTACTCCACGCGGACGAAGTCGCGGGCAGAGGCTAGTCGGTTACAAAAACGGTATCTAAATAATCTGTCGACCCAAAAATAACGTTATAATCGCGATAAGGTTACATAACTAGGTAAATTGACTTGAAATGACCGTCGGATAACGTTTGCAGTAGAGTTCGAACACAAGCCAGCGTACACGTGTATTTAGATAGAATTATCAAATAAATATATTGAGATAATTACACCAGGATTTGATAAATATTTTAGCAAGATAAAGTGAGTACTGATTACATTTATTTTCATTTATTAAACCCGCGATATTTATATAAACCATGCTGTTTATACAACATATTTTGTGTAATTTGGACGGTACATGTGTTAATTCACATATATGCAGTATTTACAAAACAAATCTCATAGCGTCTTTGACTAGTTTGAATATAATTTAGTTTTTTTTAATAAATATAATACTAATATAAAATAGTTGCAAGTTATTTTACGTAGAATTATGTTTCAATCGAAATAGTTTTTTATTAATATGGAGATTACTTTTTATAATATACTCATATACCTATTCTAATACCTTTAAACGAGCAATTCTTGTATATTTTTATATTTGTCTCGGAAACGGCGTCATCTATTTCCGTGAAACTTAGTATGTAGGTAGTTCCGGGACGATTAATCGATCTAGCTAGATTTTATTCATAGCAAACTTGTAAACTGAGTTTTCAGGCATAAAGGTAAATAAAAATATAAAGGTAGATTTCGGCGCCGCTGTCAAAACAAAAATAGCTCAGCTGGAAATCGATTGCTTCGAAAATCCGTGTAACCCCAGTTCGAATTCGAGTAACAGCAGATGAGATAGATGTATTTTTTTATATTCTTTTTTGGTAAAAAAAAATTTAATTTTATGAGGCAAACCTTTTATGAGGCAAAGTTTATTTTGATTTAAAAATGTTTTTAAAGAACCGAGCTAGGCTCGGTCGTCCAGGTACTTTTTTTATCAATACAATATTCTATGTTTTTGCATTAATTGCGGTCTGCTCTCTGTTTTTTACCCAGTGTTAATACCACAAGCTTAACTCCTATACATTTTTTTTACCAATTTTAAATTGCCTCTATTACATTTTAGCACTACGGCTAAGGCCTTATAAAATAGCATAATTATACCTAGTTTTAAAATGTACTGGATAGTTATCTCTTAATAATAAGTCAGTACTGTTTTTCAATCGTCAATCTATACTAATATTATAAAAAGGTAAAGTTTGCGAGTTTGTGACTTTGTGAAGTTGTAGGGGGTAATCGCAGGAACTACTGGCCCGATTTGAAAAATTCTTTTAGTGTTATATAGATAATTTATCGAGGATAGTTATAGGTTATATATCATCACGCTAAGACTAATAGGAGCGGAGCACTAATGAAGAATGTTTCAAAATCGGGGGTTTTTTCCATGAGAGCTTCCGCTGCGTGTTAGCATTAGCCCAAAATAACTATTCCACGCGAACGAAGTCGCGGGTAGGGGCTAGTATAACATAATTTACCAAGGGCTTAATATTTGAAATTATATATAAATTTATATATTAAGTACTTTTTAATGCTTATTTAACAGTTAGGCTGAAAAGTTCCTAGGTTAGCATAGAATTTTTTCTTGACAGAATTTCATTTTATTATTTACTAGCCTCTGCCCGCGACTTCGTTCGCGTGAAATAGATATACTAACACGCAGCAGTTCTCAAAAGGAAAAAACATCCCGATTTTGAGACATTATTCATTAGTGCTCCGCTCCTATTGGTTTTAACGCGATGATATGTAGCCTATAGTCATCCTCGATAAATGAGCTATCTAACACTGAAAGAAACTTTCAAATCTAACTGGTAGTTCTTGAAATTAGCGCGTTCAACCAAACAAACAAACTCTTCAGTTTTATAATATTAGTATAGATTTATTATGCTTTCGAGGGCGATGCAATGATTATAGCGGTCATACAATTTTTCGATACCATTTTTACAAATCATACATTTGTCATTAGTCTAACTAACTCTACTATACTGTTAACCGTGACATAAACATCATATGAGTTATAAAAAATAATCTTTAGTAAGAGTACATGTGAAACTACGTGCTGTTCTAGACACAGCATCTTTAGTATATTATATTTGCTCGGAATTCGAAACTATTTTTTCTCGTCAGAATCGGTCCAGCCGTCTTGAAAAATTGGAACAAACAGACCGATAGACAAAATTAGATTCTTGATATAAGTATTATGTACTTTCATATTAAAGTACTAAAGAGCTATCGTTTTAACATTACAAACAGACGCTTCAATTTTATTTATCTATATTAATACTAATATTATAAGAGATAAGTTTGTGAGTTTGTGACGTTGTGGTGTTGTGACGTTGTAGGGGGTAATTTCAGGTACCACTGGTTCGATTTCAATAATTCTTTTAGTGTTATATAGCTCATTCGGGGATGGTTATAGGGTATATATTATCACGCTAAGACCAATGGGAGCGGAGCACAGATGAAAAATGTTTCAAAACCGGGATGTTTTTTCCTTTTGAAAACGCGAACGAAGTCGCGGGCAGAGGCTAGTTTGCATATATTTTTATAATCTTGTTTACTACGGAATGCATATAATTATTCCATTAGTATTAACGCAGTTGTTAGCAATAATTATTTGCTCTGTCTGGTCTTGATCTGTCTGGGGCGTAGACAACATATGTACAAATAATACCTATAACAAAGAATATCCATATGTATACATGAATAATTAATAGTTGGAACATAAATATCATATATACTCTTTAAGTGTCTACTTTGATGTCAAATTATAATGAATACAAAACTTTGGAGTCTGTAGATTCATTATTAGAGTAGTTACTGTGGACTAACAACAATACGCAGCGGAAGCTTTAAAAAAAAAAACGACTTTGAAACATTCTTCATTAGTACTCCACTCCTATTGGTTATAGCGTGACAATGTATAGCTTATAATCTTCCTCAATAAATGAGCTATATAATATTGAAAGAATTATTCAAATCGAACCAGTAGTTTCTGAAATTGCCCCCTACAACCTCACAAACTTTACCTCTTTGTAATAATATTAGTATAGATATATCAAATGTAGATAGATATAAAAGGAATAATCACTCGTTATTACCTACTAACATAGTAAACAACATTTTTAAGCAATAAGATAAAAAAAAATATCTAAGATAAATAATTATATTGAATTTGTCGAGTCATTATGATTTTTGTACTTAGCATATGAAACTCAAATATGCCAAACGACGTCATCTATCACGACCGCACGTACATTTTCAAGGCCGCTGTTATTTCTAACAATCATCATGAGTTATAAGAATTTATTTTTTTATATTTTGTATAGGTATACTAGACCCTAATGATAATTTACGTTACGTAAGAGTGTGCCCTCTGCGCACGATCGACATTGAATCACGAATATAGCAATATACCATAGAAGTTATTATATTTAACACTTTAGAAACAAACACACATAAGTCCTATTTATATTTAAAAGTCATAGTTTTATCTACATTTTTTTTTTATATCAAAGGAGGCAAACGAACTGGTGGTTCACGTGATGTTAAGTGATCACCACCGTCCATAGACACTAGCGACATCAGGGACGTCGCAAGTGCGTTGCCAGCCAGTATATGGGAGAAGGGGAGGGCAAGGAAAGGGAAAGCATGAAAGAGGAAAGGACGTGGGCCTCTGCCTCTCTCACTGACCGAACGAAACACAACCGTGCAAGCATTGTTATTTCACGTCGGTTATCTGTGAGAGGGGTGGTACTACCCTGGAGGAGCCGACCCATTCATGCTGAAACCAAAAATAGCTTCAGCGGGGCTCTACCACCTACTGCATATACCGAATACATATTTTATTATATTCGAAATTTTGTATAATATAAGTTGTAACACACAAAGAATTGAATATGCCGTTTAAAAAAAATGTCTATCTGTATGTCTGTTTATATATTAATTGGGTTTAACACTAAAAACTGAATTTTAAAAATATCAAGTACAAAAAAATGTAGGTTAAAATAAAAAAAAATGAACCGTCACGGGACGCCTGGGAGATGTTAAACATCAAAATTGTTTTGTATGAGTAATAAAGCTAAAAAATTATAAATTAGTTCCATAAAATAATGACTGTTTATTTATTTTATTACATAAATATTAGTTTTTATTAAATACGAAATAAAAAAATAAAAGGGGGGTTGGCGTGGTGTGTTTGACGACATTTATCAAAGGACGCTAGGTCGTCGGCGTGTGCCACATAACACTAGTAGAACAAGTGGCTAACAAGATATGGTCCTGTTAAGACCTTGCTGGGTCAACAGGGTAGTAATTTCGAAAAAAAAAGAAACAAGATATGGTTGCAAATGTTTTCGAGTATGTCGTTAATAGTGCAATGTTCGTGTTTTGCGTCGCCACGACAACAATCAGGTTTACTCTCCGCATATATATGTTTTACATCAAAAATGAATGAGGAATCACGAGTAGAAGCTAGTATATAACTTATCAGGTATAAAATACTCCATATTAGGCATCACGTTGAAAGATAAAGTCCTAAAAAGTACACTGGAAAATAAAAAAGTTATTGCACAGACAATTTTTTTTTGTCTGTAGCCTCTGTGGAAGTATTTCACAGTTCTACAAGTATATTGCGAATGAGACGAAATGTTAAGCATGAACGGTGTAAGTTAAAAAATATATTGATGACTAGCCTCTGCCCGCGACTTCTTTCGCGTTCTCAAAAGGAAAAAACATCCCGATTTTGAAAAATTTTTAATATGTGCTCCGCTCCTATTGGTCTTAGCGTGATGATATATAGCCTATAACCATTCTCGATGAATGAGCTATATAACACTGAAATAATTATTAAAATCAGACCAGTAATTCCTCACTCACAAACTTTACCTCTTTATAATATTAGTATAGATGAGTGTCTCATTGACATAATAGGAAATAATAATATTTTTTAGGTGGTAGAGGCACACTGAAGCTATTACTGGCTTCAGCGTAAATGGGTCGGCTCGTACGGGGTACTAGCACCCTCTCAGAGAAAACCGACATGGAGTAATAGAGCTTGCATTGTTGTATTTCGTTCGGCCAGTGAGAGCGCCGGAGGACCACCTTCTCTCTCCGCCCCTCTCCTCTCCCACTACCCCTACCTGCCTTCCCCTCTTCCCATTCTTTCCAAATCCAGGCTAACAACGCACGCGCGACTCCCCTAGTATTACTACGACTGATTGTTTGCCTCCAATGATACAAAAAAAGAATAGTGGGTGAAAAGAAAGCAAAACGGATTGTAGGCCGTCAACTTCGACATAAATCGAAAGACCTCGATACGAAACAAATCTATACTAATGTGAAAGCCACCCCCGAATGACTTTCAACTGACTATGATGCTGGTTCCGAAGTTGAATCTCGAAGAAACGACTATTAGGGTTTTCTCGCAATAAAAGACTATAACTAGTGAGCAACGGAGCGAAGGGCGCTCCGTATCTAGACGTAAACTATCTGTCTCTATGGCGACTCGTTCCAAACAGCTTATTCACTATTACGCGGGACGACTGCTATCTATCACGCCCGCGCCTGAATGTCCTATCTAGACTATTCACTATCACTGTCTATTAGTATTTATAAATTCGATTATTCTATTACGCGGTTACTATTTGACCGGTCTCTATGACGCCCGCGCCTGAATGTCCCATGCTCCGGGCCTTGCCTATACGGCACCGGGGTCCAACAACACGGGGCGGGGCAGGGGAGCAACGAGTACCCTTCGCATGCTCTTTATTTCAAATAATAGTTACAAATATTCTTACGACTAGTAACTTATACATTCTAAACTATAGGTATGTAAGAAATACAATACAAACAAATTACAATTACAATAATTATACTATCTAATTATCAATCTTTACTAAAATCTAGGCACTATTTCAACACGAAACACTATAATACTACACAGAAATAAAACGTAACACTAATCACTATATTTTGTCGCGAACATCTATCTATTCTATATACTATAATAAAACTGTAACAAGTCGAAATCTGTACATTAAATATTTTTTGAAAATTTTAATCAGGGTAGACTATGTTATCGATATAGAAGCCAAAAATAATCTTTTTACAATTTTTGTCTGTCTGTCTGTCTGTCTGTCCCTTGCACACGCATCACTCTGAAAGTACTGAACCAATCTTGATGAAACTTGACATAGTGATAACTAATATTACGAGATTACATCAAATATACTCTTTGTCCCATAAAACGCAAAGGGTTCTCCAGGATAAAGGATTTAAGTCTAGAGTCTAAACCCGTATTACTCTGAAAGTACTGAACCAATGTTAACGAAATTTAACACAGTGATAACTGATATTACAAGGCTACATCCTGGATACTTTTTGTCCCATAAAACGCAAGGGGTTCTCCAGGATAACGAAAAACAAAAATTTGTAGTTTACGTAACTAGACTTTTTTGCGACACCTTAGTACAAGAGCCGGCAACGTTAAAAGAACAAGAATTTTAGAATACCTGGTTCTTTAATATATCAATATATATTTTTTTATATCATAAGAGGCAAATGAACAGGTGGGTCACGTGATGTTTAGTGACCACCAACGTCTATAGACACTAGCAACACCAGGGGATTTGCAAGTGCACTTCCAACCTGTATATGGGGGAGGGTAAGGGAAGGGAAAGAAGGAAGGGCAAGAGAGGTGGGTCTCCGGCACTATCACGGACCGAACGAAACACTACAATGCAAGCACTGTTATTTCACGTCGGTTTTCTGTGAGAGGGCAGTATTAGCCCGAACGTGCCGACCCATTCATGCTGAAACCAGTAATAGCTTCAGCGTGGCTCTACCACCTACAGAAATTATCAATATATCAATAGACAGAATTTAGGACACTTGGTAGCGGGTTAACGTTGTATTTTTTTTAATAGGCATTTTGATATATGATTAATCAATAATAAGTTTAGGAACATTTTTTTCAGTAACTTTTAAACGCAATTAAACATTCAGACACATTTTTTATAAACAATCATATATATACCCGCTGATATATTTTATAAATAAAAAAAAGAATGTGGTGTCGTGGGACACCAGGTAGGAACGAAGTTCTTTTGGCTAATGTAGAATCGACACTATTTTGAAAAAAAAATCGTGCTCAATTTTATGTAATCGTAATTCAAATTATCAATTAAAATAACAAAATATTTCTCTTTATTTTTGTTTGACAACATAAAATTACATAGAAATAGAAATTATTACAAAAAAGGAGAAAGAGAAAGGTATTATACACTACTCGGTTGTGTATACGACTGTCGCGCCTGCGCACGTCTCATTTAACTGTTTTATTCCATGCACTTTTCGTTACAGTTTTACTATCACATTTTTTTCAGTTCGGTCGCGCAGCAAAATCCCTATCTCCTCCAAGCCTGCCGTACGGAACTTCGTTCTAATAATAAATTTCAAACCAATTATTTTTTTTCATATCAAAGAACAAATTTCATTTTATTAAACATTATTGACCACCATATACAACGATAAACGTAAACGTATGACTTGGGATTGACGCCATCTCAAATATATGCGTCGTCGACCATCAGGTTATACAAAACCGAAATACCTTGGGCCGCCGAGGTGAAATATCTTGGTGTTACTTGAGATAAACACTTAAATTTCGATTCACACACAGAAAGGGTGCGAAACAAAGCCGTATGGTCTTGGGTCGTTTCTATCATTTGCTTTGTCATAAGAAATATCCCCCAGATATAAAATCACTTTATATAAAACTTGCATCCGTCCGATTATGACGTACAGTTGTTCGGTCTTTGCACATGCGCAAAATCGTATTCAAAAGTTGCAGGTTCTCCAGAACTGAGGCCTACGTAAAATCACCGGTGCCCCATTGTACGTCCAGAATAAGGATCTCCACAGGACCTGGAGATGCCTTCTGTCTGAGCGTATATAAAATCACTTACAGGTAGTTATTTCGAAAAAGCCGCGAATCATCCCAGCCCGTTAGTGGTATCCGCCGCGAACGATGAACCCGTACCCAACGCTGCGCAGTATAGAAGACGACCGCGACACATTTTTACCGACCCTCCTGATTCAATCACGTCAGCGAACGATCAATACCAGCCGTTCTCTTCAAACAGAGCGTGTTCTCACCCACGCCCGCATAACCGCAGAACACGCCGCTGTGGTCTAGGAGTAAATTTCGCTCCCGTACACCAAATTAGGCCCTTCTTGGCAACGGCTCAAGCCTAGATCTGTTCCCTGGGCGTGGAGCCAACAAGAGTTCTACCCTTATTTTTTGTTATCCTATCCTATCCTATCCTATATAGTTTAGAGGATTTTTTCCTACACAAAATACATATAGGAGTTGTTGAGGCACGCATGCTTGGTACACATGCATGTTTCAATAACTTATATACGTATATAAGTTACCGGACTACTAAGGCGAGCGCTTAAGGCACTCAGCCGACTTTATTTTGGCAACCAGCTCAAGGGTGCACGGCACACCTCGGCTTGGCTGTTGCCTGTTGCATGCAAAATCGCGACCTATCTTAACTAACCTAGCTAACTATTCATATATGTATGAGTTGTTGAAACGTATATGTATACCAAGCATATACGCCTCAACAACTCCTGCATATATTTATTATCGGAAAATTGAGAGTTTTTCAGTTCGATAAGGGAAAAGAGTAAACCCTTCCACTTTCATGTGTAAGCGTGTAGCATGCACGTGTGTGGGGATGATCGTGTAGTGTTGTAGCAGTGATGTATATTTGTGTGTCACCGTATCGCGCAAGCAACGCACTCAAGGGATCCCTACTGTAGTGAATGAAATACGTGTTCGTGTGAGACTGACTTTTTATTTATACCCTCAATATACAATATATAACATCCCCCCCTTTTAAAAAGTTATAAACAAATGACACAGAGAAACCTTAAATAACATAATATAAAATGCGGCAACAAATGTGACGTAACAATACATTTACTTTTCAGTAGTACATGCTTAATTTGTAACGAAGTGACTGTATAAAATATCTAGAAGTACTTAACTATAATGCAAATAAACACATGACAACATCGAAAAATTCATTTTTTAAAACATTTTTCTATTCTATGACGAGCCCTAACAGCGGCCGATCTGTGTATACGGTCTGTACTATTTGCGGGGTGTTGTGGTGTATCCGCGCGCGTGTAAACCAGATCCAATGGTGACGCTGGTGATCCGACCTCGTCAGTGTCCACAACAGCTGCCTTAGGAGACGCGATACCCTCGTAAATTTGAAAGTTGTGTAAACATCATAACCACTAGGACCAATTAAGTTTATAAGCAAACTGGATTTCACATCGGAGGCTTCCTTATGCACACCCGAGGCCTTTAAAAACACAATAAATTGTTTTTGCCATTTACGCCATGCATCGGCACGATTGGCGGGTCCATCTTCCAAACATAATTCTGCTGGTGGTCTTGCGTGTTCCATTGTAAACTTATTTATTATTTATTTATTTATTTATGTACAAACTTATTTAGACGTAATCAATGATATTTCACAACACCAAACTTGCTTTTAACTATTTAAACAATTAATTTGTTAAGACCGGCTGCGCCATGTAGTGAATGAAATACGTGTTCGTGTGAGACTGACTTTTTATTTATACCCTCAATATACAATATATAACACCTACCGAGGGATTGAACCTGATATATAAAACTGGCTTGGTTTGAAGGTGATAGGTACTATGTTGTGAGTGGTACAGAGATTATTTATAAAAATATATTGGAAATATATTTTAAATACGTTTTCGAAACAGTTTATAACTCTTAGACAATAGTTTCAAGCAAGTGACATTTGACGCTTTCGGCGCGATGATTGACGCTTCGATACGGTGTTCATATATTTTTATTTAATACAATGGAGTATAAAAAGGTTTTATTACAAGTCGAAGATAGTTATGATAAAGTAAGTGGTAGAGATGTTTATTCAGTTTTATGTAGGTTAGTTTTTATTTTAATTGATCCTGGTAGATGAGGCTACGAATGGGTACTAGGCTTATTTAAAAAATAAATACATGTAATCTGGGTATATGTTTAAGTGGATCCGTGGATAGTTTGGATTCACAATTGGAAACGGTAGTTGTGGCTGCAATCGGGTATCAGATTTATTTGCGGGGTGGTAGGGCTTTACAGCCTGACTGGGTCACAACCACCATGTACATGGCGAAAAAATCCGTAATAGTGACTCGCTTCTGCGCGTCGCGTTTCGGGATCAGCCTGTGCATATCCAGCTTTCTGTAGGCCGGCATGATAGTGGCGACCAGCGATGGATAGTGTGTCACTCGGTGGTCGCTGTTGTTTTTGGATTGTACTGTGCTTACCATCAGACATAGTGCAGGCATTTTGCCGTGCTACGAGAGAAAAAAAAAAAAACAATTTTTTCGCGTGATAACCAATTTGGTGCAAACGAAGTTGCACGGGTCAGCTAGTAATGTTATAAAGCTGAAGAGTTTGTCTGCGTGAACGCTTGAAATAGTATTTCAGTGTTAAATAGCTCATTTATCGAGGATGGCTATGGGCTATATATCATGCTAAGAATGTTTCAAAAACATTTTTTCTTTTCCTTTTGAAAGCTTCCGTTGCGTGTTAGCATTGGCCCAAAATAACTATTCCACGCGAACGAAGTCACGGGCAGGAGTTAGTAGTATATATAGGAGAAGGGTAAAGTCCTACAATTTATGAATGAAAACTACATATACTAAGGATTATTAATCGTTTAAAGATTTTATTATTTGCTTATCGTTGGAATGTAGATATTTGTGGTCATCAAGCAGTGACGCTATCAGCTGTGTCTTACTAATGCAAATAATTTAGCTATTGTTTTCAAGTAGATAGTAAGAGGGGTGTCAAAGATGTACATCATGATACTTTACTTCACTCAAATCTCGGATTTGTAAGTATAGATTTAAGTTACTTAAAGTAAGGTTGATCGCTTTACGTGATTTTTGTGAAGGTTTGAAATAAAATCATTGCAACCTATAATTTGGGGCCTCGCGAATCATTAAAGACTAAGTTTTAGGAACTCAAGATTTTAACTTTGCCCTCCCAATATATTCTTGAGAATTTGATATACGTCCGCAAAAAATTAGATAATCTGGATTTAGTAAAAGGCCGAAATAATATAAATACTAGAAATAATAACAAACTAGTCATTCCATGTTTGAGGCTGACTAAGACCAGTAATAGTTTTTTAGGTAATGGTGTTATATTTTATAATAGAGTACCAATACACATTACTGACTTGCTAGATAATAAGTTCAAGTGTTATGTGAAACGAGCCTTAATTCATAAAGGCTAATACAGATTGGATCAATATGTGAACGATGGCGACGCGACGTCTGGAAGTGAGGTCTCTCTCTGTGCATCCACCAAAAACGAATGTAAACTCATATGTTTACTATGTTGTAATAACATTTAAAAAAATATATTATGAAAAGATAAACCAGATCGAGTTTCTTGCCTATCCTTCTCGATGACTGTTTTGTATTCCGAACCGGTAGTAGTTTTGACGTTCATAAGTGCCTTTTCAGAGCCTAAAT
This sequence comes from Antheraea mylitta, assembly GCA_014332785.1. Lineage (NCBI taxonomy): Eukaryota > Metazoa > Arthropoda > Insecta > Lepidoptera > Saturniidae > Antheraea > Antheraea mylitta. Next base: position 3,103,634 of record JACEII010000040.1, read on the forward strand.
TTAAAAAAGAGTATTTTTGATTTTGATTGACAAAGATCGTTCACAGGTCACCAGGAGCAAAAGCGTTTAATTCATATTCTTTTAGATCATTTATTACTACTTTAGTATGATAATTTTGCAAAAGTGCAAAATTTAGGCGTGGTTAGAAAGGAATTAACATATTCTTTGTTAAATGTCTTCCAAACGTAACGGTAATTTTTGGAATGAGTAAATTTTTCCACAAACATGTTGTCTTCTTAACATGCAATATTTTATAATAAAACTGCAAGTTACATTATATACTTCATAATGAAATTGACCACGGATGAGATGTTGAATATTAATTACAAACAGCATAATTATGTTGTAAAAATTTAATACTACTTGAAGATGCATATGTACATGCATAGACAGTTAAAACGGGTAAAGAATAATAGTCAATCGCATATAAAAACGCAATAGGAAGCGTCGAGTGAATTACATTGACCTTCGAACCACTAACATATATTGTTGGCAGTCAGATGATACGTTTTTGTGCAGACTATTCAATGAGACTTTTTTGCGGTAATGATATAACAAAGTATATTCTACTTCTGAGATATCTAATTATTAAGATTTAAGATAATCATAAACGAAGATAAAAGAAACAATACATCGTAGTAAATTGACCGTTTACAACAATAATTCTGTTCTATTCAGTTTACATTATTGAAACCATCATATCAGCCAATATAATACTGTAGGGTCATGGGTCTCTTCTCGAAGGAAGTTATAGGCATTATTACCACGCCAGCCCACGACGTATTGGCGATTTCATTCCAAGAAATCAATAATTCTAATATTTTTGTTATTGCTACAAAACTGTGTTAAATCTGAGAATATGAAATTCTGTATTTTAAATAGATCCATTAGATAATCATTAATCAATCAATCAATCAATACATAACACAGTATTTTCCCACACACAGTAGTAAGTACTACAAGAACCTTTCTCAGATTTATGTTTCCTCATGTAATTTTCCTTTACCGTCAGCCGATAGTGTTACCATTTAAAATTAGTAAATGTATGTCAACTCCGAAAAACTTGTTTGTATATTCTGGGGTTTTAACTTGCGGACTTCAGATTGATATTCCACTAGTCACACCACCACCAGCGCTACATTACAAACAGGAAAGATTTTAATGAGATCTATACAGCTCTATAATAAAATAAGCGACATAACCGCGAATAGTTTGACGTTATTGGAAAACCTACTGCAAAGACTTGACACATAATAAATATCACAGAAGGAAGCAGGCCTAAATCTCCCAGAAGATGGTCGAAAAGTGCCTCTTTTAAAGATCACTAATGATTATGAACTTCTCATTATTTCTCAATATATTAGTGGAATACACACATTTCTCTGTTCATCTAAAAATGGGCGTATACAGTGTAGACATTTTGCTTTTGGTAATTCGTTCCAATAAAAACATATATAGACTATTACTTCTATACCGATACTCAGCTTGACAAAATTGTAAAAATTCTATATCTTGTTTCAGATGGCTCGTCTACTGATAATTTTTCTGGTGCCAGTGATATTCATCATCAGCATTCCACTTTACTTATTCATATTCAAAAGTACTCCACCTGTACCAGAAATGGATTTGAACGCATGGTGGGGCCCTGAACAACTGAAAGCGAAGCAGGACACCAGCATAAAACCGTATAAAGTATCGTTTAGTGCAGACGTAAGTTACATTTTTCTGTTTCATGTAAAATAATCAAGCTCAATAGAAAATATCCAAGGGCACCTTTTTTACGTGGGGAAACTTTGCATGAACACGCCACTCTCCCAAGAGAGAAAGTAGGTAGTGTGAGACTCATACTTACTAAAATCCCACGATGTACCTTCAACCACCATAAAAGGATAACTAGGGATCGCACTTGCACACCCGACATCCAAGGAACTTAAATAGACTACGCGTAAGGTACTAGAACTAATAGACTTTGGGAGTTTACTATTCGAATTATTTGAAGATATAGAACAAATTGTTCTCAGTTTAATTGAACTTAAATCTATTTACAGGTCGTTAAAGATCTCAAAGATCGTATCAAAAGACGGCGAGCTCTCACACCGCCGCTTGAAGGTATTGCCTTCGAATACGGTTTCAACACTAAAGAACTGGATAACTGGTTGAAGTATTGGTCTGAAGAATATCCATTCGCTGAAAGGGAGAAGTTCCTCAACCAGTTTCCTCAATTCACCACCAACATTCAGGGCTTGAATATTCACTTCATAAGGGTGAAACCGGAGGTGAGTTCTATAATTTTTCAGTATTATGTTGATATCGAAACAAATGCTCAATTATTGTGAAATTTAAATACCATTGGGATGCATCAATTTAGTTTCCTGTTGGTGTTGGAGTGTATTATGCATTAAAAAATGTTCTACTTGTATTTTTCGTGCTCCTGTATATGAAAACCGTTATTCAAGTCATTATTGTGTATTACATTAAAAATTATACCTATAACTAGTTCTGTTTATATTGCGTTATATACAAACATACATCGACATCTATTAAGTAATAATATTCTTAAAGGTGCTAATGTGCTACGATATAAAGATGGTTAAAATCCAAAGTACAGGTTCGAGGATACTTCGATGATCAGCGATCAATTTTCTATTTCAAGATCACGACTACTTATATAATGTAGTTGTATTATTTCCCTTGATCAGAATATGAAGGTTACAGTGTAAAATTATATATTTATTTTAGACTAGATTACCTCTTCGGCTTTGGGTATAGCACTTACGTAAACAGCTTCCATGTGAAGCCGGGGTAGACATGTTAAACTGATAGCTTCTTGAATTGTTATGAAAATATAGGCGAGACCAGAACTACGAAACTAATCGTCTTTTGTTTAATTCTATTTCATAGAATTTATTACTGTGACTTAGTAGATGGATGTTTTGTATGGAGGGATTTGTACATTTCGAAGCAATGGTGACTTAGTTGATGACATGCTTGGATACACCGTCGATGAACTTAGATTCAAATACATGAAACTTGCATTGTCATGAAAGCACATCATGATAGTATGATTTTTTCTAAGCCAACCTTGCTAGCTTCTACCACCGTCACGATAAAAATTAATCACCAGACATCTGTTGGTGTGTTTCAGGAGCTGCACTTAGTAGTCAGTTCCCTATGGTTTTGCCGATTTATAGACTTTATCGTCACATAACATCTGATGAAATTGTACTCAAACACTAAAACTGATAAAGTATAGAAAATGTCTATATGATAGATAATTTATGTCCACCTAAATGAGGGTACCAATTAAATTGTGAAACAATTTATGAGATCAGAGCAAGTGGTACCAGAGTTAACTTTTTTTATATAAACAAACAGACAAATCTATCCTCTTTATAATATTGGAATAGAAAAACATATAAAAGGTGGTAAAGCCACGCTGAAGCTATTACTGGTTTCAGCATGAATGGGTCGGCTCGACCGGGTTATGCCACACAAAAAACCGACGTGAAGTAACAGTGCTTGATAGTTGCGTTTCGTTCGATCAGTTAGAGCGCCGGAGACCCACTTTCCCTCACCTCCCAACTCTTCTCCCTTTCCCATTCCCTCCTCCCCCAAACACAGACTGGCAACGCACTTGCGACTACCTTGGCGTTGCTAGTGTCTATGGACGACGGTGATCACTTCAGGTTAGGTGCCTGTTCGTGTGCCTCCTATGATATAAAAAAGCGGGTATAATATTATACTAATATTAAACTCATTAAATTAGGTCCCGGCTGGAGTGGAGGTTGTCCCCTTACTTCTGCTTCACGGATGGCCGGGCTCAGTCAGGGAGTTCTATGAAGCAATACCTATCTTAACATCCGTCAGTAAAGACAGAAACTTTGCGCTGGAAATTATTGCTCCAAGCTTACCTGGCTATGGTTTCTCTGATGTAAGTACAATTTTAATTATATAAACGTACAATGCTCTTCTTAGTGTAGAGCAATTGTATAGAAAATTCAAATCTAATATATATAAATCTCCTGTCACGATATTTGTCCGCGATGGACTCCTAAACCGCTTAACAGATTTCGTTCAAATTTGCACGCAATATGCAGTTTGGTATAACTTGAGATAGCTTAAATCTTAAATCTTTAATTATAGTCGCAATTTTATTTTATTGCAAATTATTTGTCTATAATTAATTGACAGTCACAATTATCTGTTAACTCCAAAAGATTCTAACAGATGTCGATACTTTTCGACTGGATTGAGTAAGTAATCAGTAGATGGCACTGCTATGGTAAACCGACAACCGTGTCATATAAGCTACAATTCAATAAGCATGATTACCACATGTTAAGAAGTTTTTTAAAATTATTTACGCAGGACAACGTCTGCCAGGACCACTAGTACATAAATAGGTATATCGAAATCTTGTATCTACTCGATTTCAAGAAGAATAATTCATTAGAAACTACTTCCTAATAAATATAGAAATTAGGAAGACATCAGTAGTATTACTATATACTATATAACAAAGTTCTGTCCGTCTGTTTGCGATAATCTCAAAAACTACTAAATGAATTTTCATGCGGTTGACACCCATAAATAAAGTGATGGGAAAAGATTTAGGAATATAATTCGTCAAGGTTTTTTTATCATAAGAGTGGGGCTCCGTCTGCCGGGGCCCCTAATAATTGATATAATCTATACTAATATTATAAAGAGGTAAAGTTTGTGACGTTGTGACGTTGTAGGGGGTAATCTCAAGAACTACTGGTCTGAATTTAAAAATTCTTTCTTTGTCATATAGCTCATTTATCGAGGAAGGTTATAGCTATAGGCTATATATCTTCGCGCTAAAACTAATAGGAGCTGAGCACCAATGAAGAATCTTTAAAAATTGTTTTTTTCCTCTTGAGTGCTTCAGCTGCGTGTTAGCGTTAGCCCAAAGTATCTATTCCACGCGAACGAAGTCGCGGCAGAGGCTAGTACAATATATAAGCTGTATTAGCAAATTGTTCTTATATGCGCCTTTTATGCGATTTATAACCATGGACTGACTGTGAATGTTTACAGTAATATGTAACTTTGAATCATCAGAAAAGCCTGATGTAGATCACGACAGAAATCAATAAAGTTTTAAATCAACGTTCATCTTATTAACAGCCTGCAATTCGTCCCGGCCTCGGTGTAGCTGAAGTCGCCGTGGTCTTTAAAAATTTGATGCAGAGACTTGGTTACAAGCAATACTACATCCAAGGAGGTGATTGGGGCTCAATTATCTGCAGTACCCTAGCTACTTTATTCCCTAAGGCAAGGTTTTTTTTTAATTTCATTAGGTAAACTGTACATTGAAATGAGTTTTGGTCAAAACAAATCGAAAGGACTTGCAGATAATTTATTTTCTTCTAAAATTTTTATAAAAGCAATATAATCGTCTGAAAAATTAGAAATAATTTTTTTTTCGAATTGACTACGCTATTGATTCAGCAAGGTCTTAACAGCTTCACCGGACTACTAAGGCGAGCGCTTAAGGCACTCAGTCGATTTTATTTTGGCAACCATCTCAAGGGTCGCGCACACCTCGGCTTGGCTGTTGCCTGTTGCATGCAAAATCGCGATCTATCTTAGCTAACCTAGCTAACTATTCATATATGTATGAGTTGTTGAAATGTATATGTGTACCAAGCATACACGCCTCAATAGCTCCTCCATATATTTATTATCGGAAAATTGAAAGTTTTTCAGTTCAATAAGTAAAAAAAAGTAAACCCGTCCACTTTCATGTGTAAGCGTGTAGGCGTGCACGTGTGCGGGGGTGATCGTGTAGTGTTGTAGCGGTGATGTATATTTGTGTGTCACCGTATCCCGCAAGCAACGCACTCAAGGGCTCCCTACCGAGAGATCGAACCTAGGCTTGAGCCGCTGCCGTGGGAGGCCTAATCGGGTAAAGGAAATAATATCTTACTGTATCTCTATTTGTACATTATATTTAATGATTTCCTCTGTGGTAAATCTGTACACTACGTAATGAAGAAAAGTAAAGTTGTCCCAGTATCTTTACAAACGTTGTTGTTTTTGCAAAAGGTATACCATTTTACCTATATAGAATAAAAAAAAAAAACAAAACAAGAAGGAATAAATGAAAACTTATACAATATATCTGTGTTCACATTGCTGTGTTACTCTTGTAAGTACTCAGTTGAGCGTGTGATTACCTGCGATTTAACATCAACATTCGTATGTTCTAGAGTAGTCTTTAGTTGGGATGTTTTCGAATTTCTTTGCTTCCATTTGCTTAATAATAAAAATTAAACTTTGAGCTCGAATAACTTTTAAACAAATGAACACAATGAAACCTCTTTTTTAGAGTATTAAATTCTGTATAAAAATATGTATTACTCATTATTATACATCGGTTTGTCTCAGAGTTATACAATTCTAAAAAACGAAGAAAATTTATCGTATTTTATTTCCATAAGAAGGTTGGGTTGGAATGCGGACTACGTCAGGGTTAATATTAAGAGCTCAAGTTTCCTCAAGGTCCTCAAGCTTTTGAAACACTAATAGCGAAGATATTCGAAAATACCTCTGGTAAAGTGCACCCTAATATAAATTTATTGAAATATATTTTAGGAAATTCTTGGAATGCATCTGAACTTGGCTTTCACAATGAACCCAGCGGGTACGTTCCTTGAATTTGTCGGCTCTCTGTATCCTCCTTTGATTATGGATTCTGCGATTGTTGATTGGAAGTATCCTTTACTGCATAAGTATGCCGATTTAGTGGAGGAAACAGGATACCTTCACATACAAGCGACCAAACCGGACACAATTGGTGAGTTAGCAGTTTATTACAGTCCTTTTACCCAGAGAAAAGGTGTTAATCTAATACCTTTAAACGAGCAATTCTTGTGTATTTTTATATTGTTATATATTCAGGATCTCGGGAACGGCGCCAGCTATTTCCGTGAAACTTTGTATGTAGGTGGTTTCAAGGACGATAGATCGATCTAGTTTGATTTCATTCATAGAAAACTTTTTTAACCGAGTATTCAAGCTATGAAAAAATACAGCTAGGATATGAAGGTAAATTTCGCCGCCGATGTCAAAACAAAAATAGCTCAGATGGAAATTGATTGCTTCGAAAATTCTTAATTCAAACCTAATAGTTTATTTTAATTTAAAAGTACTTTTTAAAGAACCGAGCTAGCTCAGTCCTCCAGTTGTCTTAATCTTTACAAAGCAGGCTATCGGTGATTATAGCTATCAATCTCAAATCTGTAGTTAGAACTATTTGCCTCTAATAAAATGAGATACTTTAGTAGTAATCAGGAAATTACCAATAAAAATAACGCAAAATGTATATATAGATATACGTAGTTCCCATAAAAGATCATTTATATAAGAAAAAAATAGCCGGTATCAATTACTAAATAATAAATGGAGAATTACAAAAAACATTCCATAACAATTTTATACCATGCAGCTCTAAACATAGAATCTAAAATATTACGTCGTTTTTGTGCCAAAGAGCAGCAAATAGGCAGGTCATATGCCTGTGATGTTATATAGCTACCGATGCCTATAAACAACTGTATCATCAGGGGTTTACACACAGAGTTGTTGCCGATCTTGAAAGGCCTAATAACCCTACTCATAAAGCTAGCACGTATAATGAAGATTTAAGAAAAGCCTTATCTGACAACTGCCAGGCTTATTTCCAATCAAGGACTTTAAAATATTGGTTTAAGCTCCTGTATAGAAGTTATTCTACTCGTATCACGCAACCAAAATTATTCTTTCCAGGAGTTGGCCTAACAGATTCTCCAGCCGGTCTTCTAGCTTACATAGTGGAAAAATTCAGCAGCTGGACACGTTTGGAGTACCGCTCGAAGTCGGACGGTGGACTCAGCTTGAAATGGACCAAAGAGCAACTAATTGACAATATCATGATCTACTGGACTACCAAATCCATTGTAACTTCTATGAGACTGTATTCAGAGACTTTCAACAAACGGCATTTTGGATATCAACTTGACCTGTAAGCAGCTTTTATACTGTCTTCGAGCTTAATCGTATATTCTACTTAATTAATATTAGCAGACCTTTGTACCTTGATGTTTATAACAATTCTTAATATCATTACATAGTATAATACAAAGTCGCCACCTGCGTCTGTCTGTCTGTCTGCTCGCGTTATACTCAAATACTACTAAACGGATTTTCATCCGGTTTTCACCACGGTATAAAGTAATTCATGAAGAAAGATTTGGTATATAATTTGTCAATAATTGTTTTCATAATCAGGACGGGACAATGTCTGTCGGATTTGCTAGGAAATAATACAGTAATTATATAAATCTATCTATATATATATTGAGGTCAAGGTCCCCTTCCGGCTTTGAGAAGGGCAGCAGAAATACTTCAGGACTTCTTCAGCAGAAACTTCAGTGGACTGTATATTTTATAGGAATACTTTACATTGGTTTAATCGTGTTGCGAAAGCCGGTGGTTACATACTTTTTTTTTTTTTTTTTTTTTCTCGAACTGACTACGCTATTGACCTAGCAAGGTCTTAACAGCTTCACCGGACTACTAAGGCGAGCGCTTAAGGCACTCAGCCGATTTTATAATGGTAACTAGCTCAAGGGTGCACGGCACACCTCGGCTTGGCTGTTACCCGTTGCATGCAAAAATCGCGACCTAACTTAGCTAACCTAGAATAGTTAGATTCATATATGTTTGAGTTGTTGAAATGTATATGAGTACCAGCATATCCGCCTCAACAACTCCTCCATATATTTTTATCGGAAAATTAGGAGAGTTTTTCAGTTCGATAAGGGAAAAATCTTTCACAAAATAACCCTTCCACAAGATGTGTAGCGTGTAGGCGTGCACGTGTGTGGAGGTGATCGTGTAGTGTTGTAGCAGTGATGTATGGGTGTGTCACCGTATCGCGCAAGCAACGCACTCAAGGGCTCCCTACCGAGGGATCGAACCTAGGCTTGAGCCGCTGCCGTGGGAGGCCTAATCGAGTGTGCGGGAGCGAAGTTAACCCCCAGACCACGGCGGCGCGATCTGTGACATACATTTTTTCGCTATATATTTACACGATTAAATACTTACAACTAGTACATTGATTATGTCTTAAGGACGCCGCCATTTACCATACACATTTATATTTTACATGAGTCGACGATACATTTTACGTGGTGGTTCAGTACAATAATAATAATCGGTATAGCGGTTAAATTCAAATATTGTTAACGATACTTTTAATCGTTACATAAGGCTATTTACTTGAGTAATATACATAAGAACACATTATTTACTCTTCTTAAAACATTATGCCTCGAGTTCACTAACATAAACATTATATATTAAGACATACGGTTTTACCGTGAGATATTCTATGTACGAGACATTAAGCGACATAATCCTCATTAATACTACATAGAACACATTATCATCGACATAAGAACTTTATTAATACACAAGACATTACAATAAAGGACGTAAGACTCTTTAATATTCCAAACATAATTATTTATCTACATTCAAACATACAAAAACTTTACATGAGAAATTATGACTATTCATAATACTTAACGTTGTTAAGCCTCGCAAGACTTTTACGTCATAGTGCCTGCTCTACATAAGATATTTTTATGTATCTTATTCGACAAATATTACGAGGCTCAGCTGTCCGTAACAATATATCTATACTAATATATAAAGCTGAAGAGTTTGTTTGTTTGTTTGTTTGTTTGTTTGTTTGTTTGTTTGTTTGTT
>JACEII010000040.1:3113423-3187288 GCA_014332785.1 Antheraea mylitta
GTTTGTTTGTTTGTTTGTTTGTTTGTTTGTTTGTTTGTTTGTTTGTTTGGTTGAACGCTATGATCTGAAGAACTACAGATCATATTTAAAAGTTTCTTTTAGTGTTAGATAGCTCATTTATCGAGGATGGCTATAGGCTACATATCATCACGTTAAAACCAAAAGGAGCTGAGCACTAATGAAGAATGTCTCAAAATCGGGCTACTTTGGAAGCTTCCGCTGTGTGTTAATGTCAGTATTATATGCGTTGCCATGGTAACGCGATAACATTCTATTAAAAATATTTTCATGATTTATTTTGTATTCCTATTCAAAAAGTTTATTCTACGTTAGTTTTGTTTTCGATTTTAAATTATACGTGTTACGTTTATATCGCAAACATTTCTTAAGTTTATTTTGTGTTGTTATTCAGAAAGTTTAGTAGTAATAATATTCGTCCAATAATACAGTCGAAGGAATTAATCCATACAGCCAATTCTGAAGTTGTCAATATAGTTAGTTTTCTTCTATGTCCAAGTTAATGTAAAGGTATAAGCGCCGAATCCTCTACATAATATAACATAATTTTTTATCTTCTTAATCTTCAAGACCATATAATTAATGCTTCATGGTTTTATTTTTCATTCATTTCACTTATGCAAAATAAACGAACGATATTATATAATACGCAACCAATTTCTACACGATATAGAATCATGTAACACAATATTATGAAAAAAATATGAAATCCACTACCTGACAGACTGAAATCCCGCCAAACACTCTTAAAAAACTCTATTAGTTTTGTTGCCAATTTTTTATTTGTGATATATTACGTATTACAAAAGTAAAGTGAGTGTAATTTATATTAAAATAAATTATTTTTGGTGAATAAAATTTGTGATGCTACAAACATGATTTTTTTTTCACTCTGTCGATATGTCTGTTTTGTTTATTTGTTCCGGGTAATCTCCGAAACGACTGGACCTATTTGAATGTTTTTTTTTTTCTTCTTAGAAATGACTACGCTTAACAGCTTCACCGGACTACAAGTAATATTTGAACGGGAATTCTACGGGCAAATAAATAACTAATTAGCTGTTTTATTTAATATTGTTCGATAATGTGTAGCTTCATATTTTCATTATTTTCTTATATAGTGTGAGCACTGAGGGTGATATATAGTTTAAAATTCCAGTTATGTGGCTGATCATAATCCCATCCCATTCGATACACTATTAGTATTCACATACGTAATGTACACGTTACCTGTTACAGTAGATGATGTGCGTGTGATACAAATATTTTTGAAATAATATTATTGTAATTTAACTAGATGTGTAATCATAATTTTAAATTTATTTAATATATTAAAAAAAACGCGTGTGAAGCCGCGGGTAACAGCTAGTATATAGTTTTCTTTGTCCGAGGTAAACTCGAAAACTACTGGACCGATCAGAATGAAACCACAACCATTCGAAGCGGAATTAATCGTAGATGGTTATAGGCTATATATTTTTCAAATTCTATGAGCCCTTTGCCATATTTACACAATTTGTTTGTTTATTAATTTATTTGCTCCCATAAAACAAAAGACAGGCATTTATCCTTGGTTCATTTGTTTTCTAGCAAATAATGTAAATGTCATTTCCCCGACGAAGCGGGCGGGAACGGATAGTAATAAAATATAAATCAGATATACATATAATCTGTACTAATATTATAAAGAGGTAAAGTTTGTGAGTTTGTGACGTTGTGATGTTGTAAAGGGTAATCTCAGGAACTACGGGTCCGATTTGAAAAATTCTTTCAATGTTATTTATCGAGAATGGTTAAAGGGTATATGTCATCACGCTAAGACCAATACGAGCGGAGCACCAATGAATAGTGTTTAAAAATCGGGGATTTTCCTCTTGAGAACTTCCGCTGCCTGTTAACGTTAGTCCAAAGTATTTATTCCACGCGAACGAAGTCGCGGGCAGAGACTAGTAATGATATTAATGTATTAGTTATTATTGTATGTGTAGTTACATTTCAAAGCTAGCTAAATCGAATGTTAATTCTTCGTATAAGATGTTTAATTTTTTTAAGATTTTCAGTTTTAATACATCGAGAGTGAAATTCAAATTTTGCCGTCCATAAGGTTTTTACATTTTTTTCTGAGTTTTATAATTTACGTGTACATAATTTGTAGATATTGAAAATTAACATAAACTTAATAAAATAAAATATTGAAACGGCTAAAATTTGATTTAGCTCAATTTGAAACGTAACTCTTATATCATTTTTTTCTGTTTGCACTCCTTTTATGAAGGACATATGGATGAACTTTATAGTGATTTCAAGAACCATGTCAGATAGGATTTAATGTTTAAAGGTTATTATAGAGTGGGCCAATATTTGAACGATTGTGATGTCTGGAAATGACACCCCTCTCTGTACATCCACTAAAAAGGAATATAACTATTTATGTTTTGTAAAATTTTATAACATGAAAAGATAAATCAGATCAAGTTTTTTGTCGGGTCTTCTCGATGTCTGTTTGTCCAAACCGGTGGTAGCTTTGTCGTTCATAAGGGCTTTCTCAGGGCCTAAACTGAGATGATGATGATGATTGGTCCGACCGGTTTCGGCCATGGCGACCACTTTGACCCCTAAACTTATAAGCGGCGCTGGTGTGCTCGAAGATGGCTTATGTAGTCTATCTTCGTGGCGAAACTTCGTGAACATTGAGGACACGTAAGTACGCCGTTCTCAAAATGATATGTTATGGCAGCAGGTGGGCGAGCCTTTAATTGGTCGCGTTTGGTATCAAGGTCAGCTTTACGCTAAGCCTCGAACTCGCGTACTTGGCTGTTTACCATCCTGCGCCATTCTGGCCGTTGTGCTGCCAAACTTTCCCAACAAGAGGGCTCTGTATTGATATGCTTAAAAATGGATGTAAAATTATTTCATAATGTCACAGGATACCAACTCCAGTACCGACGTGGGTGTTACAAGCTAAATATGAACTGTCATATCAACCGCCCTGCATACTGAAGCTTAAATACCCCAACTTGATAAACGAGACTTTATTCCATGATGGGGGACATTTCTTAGCCTTCGAACTGCCCAAGCCCTTCTCAGAAGACGTCTTGAAAGCCGTCGATCAATTCAGAAAACTGAATAAGAACGTCAAGACTGAATTGTAAAAAAAATGTATAATTTAGATTTTTTTAAATGTATTTGTTATTAAATTTTTAATGAATATTCGCCTATTTTAATAATACTGTAAATCCTTAACACAGTTTCTAAAGCATACGTAATCATGTACATTAATTTAATAATTTGTTTGTTAGCATAAAAAAGTTACATTATGTTACATCAATTAGCAGGTTCGTAAAATAGGAAAAAATTGTTTGGAAATCATCTTTATTCAGACATAAATAGATTTCGTTACTAATTAAATGATTATTAGAATCGTGAATGTGTACAAATTCATATTTGATTTCTCAAAGGCACATACTTTTTTTAATATAGGTGGTTTTTTAATTGAGATAAGAATATCATTATTGCCACGGTTTTTTTTCATTTGTGTTCAGAAATGGACTTGGGTTGTTTTAAATATCAACAGTGTACCAAAAAAGTTAAATACGTATTAAATACTGACTTTTAAAAGGTTTCACACTAAATTCACCGCGCTCGCCCGAGGCAAGTTCGCGTTATCCTTTTTTCGCAAGTCTAACCTTACCTAAATAAAACGAGACAAAAGAGCAAGATGCGAACATTCAGGGAGCGCGGTGTATTTAAAACGTAACCTATTTAAAGCTAGTATTCGATACGTATATAACTTTTTGTAGTAAAATGCAATAATTTTGGCACGGTATTGGAAAACTGAGTTTATGTTTTTTCGAATGGTCTTTCTTTTCTGCAAGTTATTTGAATTAATGTCTATCATTAGACATTATAAAACAAAGCCCTCTGCCATATCTGTCTGTTCGCTATCTGAAAAAATACTGAACTGATTTTCATGCCATTTTCACCAGTAGATAGAGTGATTCATGGGAAAAGTTCAAGTATATAATATGTCAAGTTTGTTTTTAATACCACGGCGAAACAACGTTCGCCGGGTTCGCTAGTACTATATGAAAAGTAACTTACGACTTTAAGAGTATTGGTTTTGGTATTTATTTCTCTTACTTTTATAGTTTTACTTTTCATATTAATTTTGTCAATTCTTAAATTTGTCAAATGGTTAAGTGCAGGGACTGGTGGGACCGCGTAAATAGGCCCCACCAGGATATGCGGTAAAAATAAAAGAAAGCGTACGAGCGGTTGGTGGCCCTGCCTATAAATAAATAAATAACAAGAACACCAAATAATAAGTGTGGACTAACCTGCAACTCAACACATATGGAGCAGCGGCGTCCCAGGCAAGATGAGCGGTGTCTGGATATTCTTCTAGCTATGAGCGGGTGAAGCGGATATATGTGGAAAATAGTCACATAAAAGAAAATGTAAAACGTAAAGCACAATGCTTTCGTCGACGGCGGTAACAAGTGAACTGTGTGTGAAAAAACGAATCGGTGAGGTGCATCAAATTTTAAAATTGTTCCATTTTTCTTCAATTTAAAATTTTTCGTCTTATTCGAAAATGTTGTCAGCCAGGAAGGTCCTTTATAGCGTCTGCATGCTCCGTACTCGACCAATGAGGTACAAACCAGAAATACATCTCATTATTCGGGACGCAGCTATTAAATTTATTTATAAGAGGCCAACAATTAAGTATTTAGTTTTATTGAAATTTAATTTATTGTCAAAGCATGCCGTGATGGTCCCTAAATATGACTACGTTTTAATGTAACTATAAAGTGGTTAATATTGATACATTAACAAAGGTATTGTCATGTTGATGACCCACGATAAACAAAGTGATCATTCGTAGTTTATGATTTACATTCGCACGATAGGTCCTGTACTTGTTTTTAATGCAAAATATATATAAATGTATCTCTGAGGAACTTACTTATTCATATATATCATTAGATGTGAATGTAACAAATATAATGTATGTGACAAAACGTATAAAAAGACCTGCCTTTTTAACCTGCGTTATTAAAAAAAAATCCCCGAATTGACTGGATTGGTCAATAATGGAATAACCTGACTTTTTTCTTACCAAAAATAGGTATAATTATAATGACTTATATGCAAAAAAAAATTGATTCTCAATACAATCTTCAATCCTCCTTTTGAACACCTTAGGAAATGATTTTCGGGATAAAAACTATTTTATGACCTGCCGAGAATCTGACACTATGTTTATCTACATCGGTGCAGCGGCTTAATAATTAAAAAGTACCATATTCAAAATATAAAGACACAGATTTACTTTCGTAATTATAATATTAGTGTGGATGAGTTTCATTGATATATAAGTTATATGGAATATAAAGTTTAACAAAATCCATGGATTAGTTTCTATATAAAAAAAATAACAAATACCCATCCCTCTTCACAAAATTCTTGTTTATAATATTAATAGGATTATTATTATCAATTGTAACTCATGAATAAAGTATCACATTATACCATGAATAATCAAGGTTGTTGTGGGAAGGAACGCTTCCGAACTCGCACGTACGTCGGTCGACGCGTGCCGTTTTTATCATATGGAAGTGTTAAACCCAGTTATTTGTCTGTTGATTAGCATCTATAGAGGCTCCTTGTCCCTTATAATAACGATCAGTTGTGATTAAAGTGTCAGAATGAGTAATTTAAGTAAATACTTTTGTATTTATACTTCTTTTGACGCGTTATAAGAAATCCTTGAAAGTAGTGACCGTTTAGTTTAAACAGAAGTCATAAACACGGATTTAGCACACCATGAAATTGTTAATAAAGAGTGTCTTTTAAAATGTACATATTATTTTATATAATTAATGATTTTTATTAATACTATTTAAATTTGTCACTGGCAACATATCCGAGTTTAAAACTTATAAAATATGTAACAAGATTATGTTTTATGTTCACATCAAAGAAGTATACATATTACGTATGAACATAAGGACTCTCACTCTTCTCCTTCCTCAATTATTTAATTAAACCTACGAATATAAACCTTTTTCGTTAACAAAACCGCTAAAATTAAAATATATGCGCCTCCAATAATAAAATAGCAATTATACTATCTCTTAATCTTTTCTATTGCTTTTAATCCGCAACAGGCGTTTGAACCTCGATAAACTGATATTACGGGCGGATGGTTCCGGTCGCGTGCCCGAACAACTCCCTTGGTGTGATAAAAACTTTTATTGTAACATTTCATTTTATATTGGGAGATAAGTTATTTACAATCCTAAAAGATTTAGTTATTTTATAATATATATTTTTTAGCATTTGACTCGAATTATATGATGATTTAGTAGTGTGTGTTCCATGATTGTAAATAAGCTAGCTAGACTTAGAAGGATATTGCCTCTCAAGTGTACCTGTCGGAACAGAGTAACAGTAAAGGCCCTAACACCGTAAGCATTTTAATCAGTGAGAAAACAATCTAAAAATGTATACTATAACACAAATATTAGTGTATGTATTATAAAAAAATTATGTATATCTTTACACCCATATTAAATTAGATATAAGTTTCTAATTCACCGTTTAAACAACTATATATGAGCTACGAGGCTTGTATAGAAAACAGTAAAGTAATTCAAGTCCTTCCATGTATGGGGGTGATAGGCGTGGCTTATTAAGCCAAGCCTCTACCTTCCATAGGGGAGGAAAGGCAGTGCGAATTTGATAGACAGTTTGATTCTACAAACACTGACTATACCATCGTTATTATTTGTTGTATTTTACTAGCTTTTGCTCGTGGTTCCGTTCGCGTTAGTGAACAATAACTAATTGGTTTGATCTACTCCCTGTAAATAGTATATCTTATTTATTTGAAGCATCTACAAAATTTACAGAATAAATAACAGATTATATATACCAGTGCAAACTTAATTATAACGTATTTTATGTTAACTCGATTAAATGGTTAAAATGAAAAAAACTAACTCAACTTCTACGATTCTATTTTTTTTCTTTATTATCTTATTTTTCTAAATGAAAACCTTATGCCCTAAGAATTTTCTGTACTTTTGACAACGTGTGTTCTATGACAATTAGTTGAGTAGTTCAGGCGTGAAAGCACAGCAAACAAACAAACTGACAGTATGTACAATAACTGAACTATATTAGGTACGTAAAATGCCACCAATATTACTAAATAGATTTACATATTATTAAAGAGTTAATTAACACAAAACTCTGAGTAAAGTATAAAATCCACTACATAACAGACTAAGGATCAATCTGCTACTTTTGAGGTTACTACATAACACGTCAAGTTGCCGCAGCTTCGTCAGGCAGGTATGGGAGTAGCATTATATACATGAAAATATTTTTTATGTTAATCTCTAACAAGCAGGTTTTGGTTAAAAAAAGACATTTTTCATAGACATTTTTTAATTACAGTTACTATAATAAATAGGTTTATGTTAAACGTTCTAGTATCTTCCATTAAAATTATGTGCATAATACTTAATATACACTAATCGCTTTGAATAACCATAGCTCCATGAATGAATTAACATTATGATAACCGCATGTTGACGTCTATATAATTACAGTAATGTATTGGGCAATCGAAACATGGTTTACATGACAGTCGGACTCGACAATATCAATGATGTTATCAATATTTTCAACCATTGGCCGTCCAGTCCGTGTTGCATCTTTGAAATCGAAATTACTGGAACGGAAACAACGAAACCAAAATTGCTCATCTGTCAGGATGTTATAGTATTTAGATCACAAACACTATTTATATTTTCAGCCGCCTGGCTTGCGTATTCGCTTTTATCGCAGAAAAACTGGAAAATATACAGCATTTTCTCTTTCTTAGTATCTATTTTTTACGCGCTCAAACAAAACTGAGCCAACTAATCACAAATGTGTAAAAAAAAGTTTTTTTTTTGTACAAAATCTCGTCTTTCTAACACCATCTAGTGGAAGCAGATCGGTACACACTAATAAAACCATCGTTTCTTCAATTAACTCTGCAAGTAAAGACTCATAAAGGATCTTCGAGGATTTTCCAACTGAAACGGTAACTTGTAAAGAAATTGTTGACCAACAAAAGTTAATTTTTTTTAACTTATTTCCCGTCACCTCTGCCTTTATCTTTAAGAATGTTAGAAGATTTGTCGTCATTTTCAGCTCTACGGTTACCGTTTTGAGCCGGAGCTATCATCAGAAGATTATTACCATTCTTATCAGCGATATTACGAAACGGTAAGTTCTGCCGCCATCTTGGCGTTAAGTAATATTGATTTCTTATCACCCTTAGATGATCTTTGCCAAATATTATTTCAGTCCTATTACCGATTGATGTTCTCTGACGTTTTGATAACAAATCTTCATTCTCCTCATATGTGTGGCAGTCGTTCTGTTCGTTGTATTTACTTCTGTCTTCGAAGTATGGTCTTTTTAGGAATAGGCGACGGGTTTGAGGACTTAGTGGTGATTCGCATTTTACAGCGAGGTTCGCCGAGTTTTCTTTGTTCATTGAAGACCCGTGACTCTTTTGCCACTCGAGTACTTCGCAGAGTAGACCTATGTACCTGTGTGAAAGATGTGAATGATTTGTAATATTTATTGAGAAGAGTATACCATAGAAACTCAGGAAATAAACTCTTGGGCCTTAAGACTATCTAGGACTGTCCTCTTTAGAGCAATTAATAATATAATATCAGGGTGAACAGTTGACCTACGGTATTTAACTCGAATATATTCGTATTAGGACAATGTAGCTCCATCTCTTGAAATTTTTAAGATACTAGTAAGTTATTCTATAATGTCAAAAGAACTTACAAGATAGCGCTATATTACATTTTTAGCATTTAATTTTTTTTTTTTTATAAAATATCTTTTCGTGAGGGAAGATACTAATATAGCTAAACTTAAAAAACAAATACTAATCTGAATACTAAGTTTAATCTAAATCGTTAGATCCATTTTCGAGATAACTAAATTTATAAGTATATGTATATTAATTGCTCGTTTAAATTTATAACCTACGTCTCATTGCAACACAGAACTTTAGTAACACATTTTTTTTATATCATATATGAGGCAAACGAATAGGCGGGTCACCTGTTGTTAAGCGATCACCACCTTCCATTGGCACTAGCAACACCTGAGGAGTCGAACGTGCGTTGTCAGTCTGTGTTTGGGGGAGTGGAGAGAAAGGGGGAGGGATTAGGAAGGGGGGAAGGGAGATGAAGGGAGAAGGGAGAGGGGAGGGAGGAGGGAGGAGAGGGGAAATGTGTTTCCGGCGTTATCACTGACCAAACGAAACGCAACAATGCAAGCACTATTACTACGTTGGTTTTATGTCAAAGGTTGGTGCTACCGATCCATTCATGCTGAAACCAATAATAGCTTCACCGTGGCTCTACCACCTACAATAAAAAGTAACGATTGATTTACTTTTTATTATGTTACTAACGTTCTGTGTATTGCAGTGGCACGTAGCAGCGGTTAATCAATTCCAGGCAGAAGTGCAAAATATCTTCCATCTTAGAATATTGTAGCTAAATTTGTTTAGAAAATAACTATAATATTTAATTCAAGAAAACGGCAATATATAAACTTTACCTATATCTACACTTATAATAAGAATGTCAATTTAACTTGTCTTTATGTACTTTTTGTTGAAAAAAAATTGTTGCAAATGTCTTGGAATATAGTAAGTAATAAAATACGTTTCAATCATTTTTGGAAATGTATCCCTGTTTCTGATTGTCTGTTTGTTTGATCACACAACACTTCTAAAGCACTGCATTCATGATAAAACCCAACAAAAGAGCATATTCTCGAGTATCATTTCGTTTCTGTTTCATTAAAATCGGTTCACTCTAGTCAGAGTCATTGTAATGCTAATGACAATGCGACTTAAGTACGAGAGAAAAGTAGATAAGTAAATGGATTTAATACTTACAAATGAATTTATTAGTAATTTTTTTACATTAGGTTCAACGCGGATGGAGTCGCGGGCACAGCTAGTTAACAATAAAAGAGACTCATACGAAAACAAAAAACAATTTAAAAATGAAAAACAATTACAGACTTGCTAACATAAACTCTTTGTCATTGCTAATTATATACGGAAATTGTTGTATTGTTACCTTATAGCCATCCGAAGAATCTCATTCTTGGACAGTTTCTTATCAGGTGGGTGGGTCGGCACAAGCCTTCGTAGCTCAGCGAAGGCACCACTCACATTCTGCTGCCTCCATCGCTCACGGCAATTGGTGAAGAGTTTCCGCGGAGGACGCAGCAGGCATGAGTTGATTGACACAATATCTTCTGTCTGACTCTACGGAAAATGTTATGGTTTTGAATTAAAATCATCTTTAGGTGCGTTGAACGGTATTTTTGGAAGGAGATAAATTTATAATTTCGCATCATAACGTGCTACGTAAGCATGACTGGCCGTATTGCGCTTCCGCGGCTTGCGTCGGATTAGCGACGTGTAGTATAGGGGCCTATGTGCATGTAATGTTGATACCTTACAGTTCATCATACATTTAATTGATTAATAGACTTTATAAAAATATATGTAGTTATTTCCCCGAGTGGCAGTAGATATAAATATGAAATGTAGAGCCACTCTGAAGCTATTATTGGTTTCAGCATGAATGGGTAGGCTCGTCCGGGGTAGCACCACCCTCTCACAGAAAATCGACGTGAAGTAACAGTGTTTGCATTGTTGCGTTTCGTTCGATCAGCGAGAACGCTGGAGGCCCACCTTCCCTCTCTATCACCTCTCCTTCCTCCCCTCAAACACAGTCTGGCAACGCCCTAGCAATTCCCCTGGTGTTGCCAGTATCTATGGACGGCGGTGATCACTTAAGACCAGGTGACTTGCATGTTCGTTTCTATGACATTAAAAAAATACACTAATGTTAATAATTTCAATAAACAAATTCTGAAATTTAAATATTGTTATTCAAAGTATAATTAATATGATAAACGATATTTCACCCCCTTAGGGGTTGAATATTTTGGTCAAATTTATATGGGACCACCTTTGAGTATAGCCAATTCAAACAATAAAAAAATCATTTAAATGGGCCCACAACTGACGGAGATATCGATTAACATACATAAAAAAAATACATACAACTGAATATAGTAACTCCTTTTTTGAAGTCGGTTAAAAATTTAAAAGAGAACACATTTATTTTATTGTTTTGAGTTTTTATTTCTGTCGGCAGATCTTATGACTTCCTTGACT
The DNA here is from genome assembly GCA_014332785.1 of Antheraea mylitta. Classification (NCBI taxonomy): domain Eukaryota; kingdom Metazoa; phylum Arthropoda; class Insecta; order Lepidoptera; family Saturniidae; genus Antheraea; species Antheraea mylitta. Next base: position 3,124,732 of record JACEII010000040.1, read on the forward strand.
TTTTTTAACTAATTCTGGCAATATAATAAACGTGAGGGTTGAAAAAATAAATGGCGTGAAATTGTGGTAAATAATGGCATAATAACTTTTTAATTAAAGAACGACAGTGAGACATTATTGTCCTTCAGAATGAGCATTCTATAATCCAAAGACAGTAGTGTCTAATTCTTCAACAGTCGCCGTTGTCACGTCGGTCTGAACGCTTTTCAGTTGACAATGGCTGAACTGAACTGAATATATTCAGTGTTTATACAGCAAAGAATTATTTATTTGACGCACATATAACGTATATTAATAAACAATAACTACTAGTGTTTGACCATTATTGAAAATTGACTCAAAATGTATTGAATGATTGAATGGATGAATGAATGAATCTGGGTATCTCTTGGGAATTTCATAAAAATTGTAACAATTTTGTCATTATCTGATAAGGAAATTAAAATATGTTAATATATTTGAAGGCATGGAAAATAATTGTTTCCTTTTTTTTAGTAAATAGCTTTGAAACCAAATATAAACGGAAACACTCGAAAGTCTTTCTAGCAATAACATAAGTCATCTACCCGGTTCTGGAATGCGGGCACATTTCTTTAATTCCCGTTAACATATCACTTTATGTGAGATCTGCCAGTAATTAGTAGGATACAGTACACCATAAATTACACCATAAAATACACCATCTATTCTATAATTTAAAAAAAAAGGTTTTTTTGGAACTGACTACACTGTTGGCCTTGTAAGACCTTTACAGCTTCACCGGACTACTAAAGCGAGCGCTTAAGGCATTCAGCCAATTATTCAGGTAACATGCTCAAGGGTGCACGGCACACCTCGGCTTGGGCTGTTACCGAGAAAAACCCGATCTGACCTAACTAAACTTTTAAGAAAAGGCACAATTAGGGCTGTACGTTGATAATAGAATTTGCAAACCCATACCTGAAGAGTTCTCGTCGTTTGCCTTTCATCATCACTGTCAGGGAGGCAAAGATCATCGCTTAGCATCTCACTGTCAGGTTCCTCGTCTGTGCAGGAGTCTTGGTCTGATGCCATTGCTGTTGGATTACCTAAATCAAGAAGTATAAATTACATATCTATAAAACTTTAGATATAATGAGAATGTAGATCTAAAGTGTCTGTACTTTTTACATATTTATACAAAAAAAAATAATGGATTTGTCTTTTTTTATATCATAGGAGGTAAACGTACACGTGGGTTATCTGATGTTAAGTGATCACCACCGTCCATAGATACTAGCAATACCAGGGGAGTTGCAAGCACGTTGCCAACCTGTATATGAGTGAGGGGAAGGGGAAAGGAAGGAAAGGGAAGGGGTTAGGGAGGGAGGTAAGCCTCCGGCGTTTTCACTAACGGAAGGAAACGCAACAATGCAAACATTGTTACTTCACGTCGATTTTCTGTGAGACGGTGGTACTACCCCGGTCGAGCCGACCCATTCATGCTGAAATTAGTTATAGCTATATCATGTATAGTCAATCTGTTTGTTTATATAAACACGCATCACTGTTAAAATACTACATTCACGATAAAACCTATTCAAAAAAATCATAAAGCATATTTTTAAGTGACATTTAGTCTTTGTTTCATTGTAATTGGTTTTTTTTCTCGAACTGACTACACTATTGACCTAGCAAGGTCTTAACAGCTTCACCGGACTATTAAGGCGAGCGCTTAAGGCACTCAGCCAATTGTAATTGGATAACTCCATCAATCGAGTTTTTGGCGGGATTTCAGTCTGTCATGTAGTGGATTTTATATTTTATTCATAATCTTGTGTTACTTGACTCTATATTGTGTAAAGTTGGTGGTGTTTTATGTAATATGGTTAGTTTAACGTGCATTAGTGAAGTGAATGGGAAATAATACCACGGAGCATGAAATTCTGAGGTGCCACAAAAACTCCCTGGAGGGTTCTAACAAGAAATCCACCATTTTGTTAGAATATTGATTGACACGACGCTTGATATTGTAATGATCGTATGACGCTTGTAATATTATTGATTACTCGACAATGGCAGTAATAATCTGAAAGATTGATTGCCAAAAATAAAGTTAAAAAAAAAACTCCATCAAGAGTAACTATACTTTTAATGTCGACGCGGCCTAAGTACGAGAGAAAAGTACATAAGTAAATGGATGTAATACATTCAAATGACTTTTAAACTTTAAATAAAATTCCACTCGGTCGAGGTCGCAGAAACAACTAGTAATTAATACTGGTCTTTAATAAAAATCCTATAATTTTCATATGTGATTATATTACATTTGATGCCCCTGAATTAGATTTAATTAGAATTCACAATTTACCACAGATGCTATTATTCTAAAAAAACGTTATTTTTAAGTACACACTAACATAAAATACTTATGTATGCAAAATGATTGTAAAAAAGCTATTAAACTGAAAAGTTGAGGCATAAATATTATCAGTAATTCTTGTGTAATAACTAACTATAGCGCAATTTTCTACCTTTCAATTTTAATCAAATTGATTTTATGGTAAATCGAATAACAAAAGTCAGCAAGCATTCTTTCTCACCGTGTGCTATATAATTTTAACCATGTTCATCTCATACAGAGCTAAGATTTCCGGGGAAATACATGTCCGCATTGGTGAGGTTCCTACGAAGGTACCCATGTGAGTTTTACTAAGGTACGTTTACTAGTACATTTAGTTTAATTAGATCAGTTTGCATTGTTGCGTTCAAGACAACAACCCAAGCTGAGATTCTACCTTTGCGATTGTTGCTATTCAGTCAAATACTTCATGCGTTCTGTTATACCCTAGCTATGTATCTTAATATGCTGACCTTTCCCTAACACCACAAAATTGTAGGTACCCCTTCTTATCTAGTCTTTCCCAGTACCTAGCGTCAGCACTTTCCGGGTCCTTTCTCAGTTCACGTTACCTCCCAGTCAGTCAGTTTCTATAGAGTCTCGGTCCATAACATTCTAAATTACTCTATGTTAAATAATAAATGTACAATAAAGTAATATTTTTTTTTAAAGGGATTTATAAAGATCCCTATAACAGTTCGCTCAAAAGAATCCAAGTAAAGCTATACGCCCGACTGGTCAGTAGAGTTAAAAAAAAAACAATAAACTGTGGCCAAAATCAGACAAGAGCAACATAATCATCATTTTATAAGAATAAGATATTATAATATGGTTATGACTTAATTCATATTAAATAAAAAATAAACTCATTCAATGGAACATCTGTTGAACAGAGTAAGTGTGACTTATACACTTAAACATTACGTTTCAATGTGAGACAAACATTGTTTTTCTATATAAAGCTGGGTTATTGACGGCTATCGCCGGATGCTGTTATCAGAGGAAGTTCTATATATAGCTTCTATATTTATTTAAAAGTATGTCCTTTTATAACTAGGTAGAGATTACTTGAGGAATGAGACAAGAAAGAAAAAGTCCTTAAAAGGTTTTTGTAGTATTTTTAGTTGATAAGAGGTTTACGGATAGACAATCGTATTTAGATGATTTTATTATTCCTTAAATTGACTTAAATTAACTTAAACTTCAATCTCGTAACATGCTAAATTATACTTATTAGTACAGCCTTGAGATGATGCAGGCTTTCGAATTTCGATATTCAACAACCTAAATATGTGTTTTTTCTATATATCATATTGAACAGACGGGTCACCTGATGGTGATGATCACTGCCGTCCATAGACACTAGCAGCACCAGGGAATCGCAAGTGCGTTTCCGACATTTCGAAGGAGGTGGGCCTCTGGCGCTCTCACGGACCGAACGAAATGCTACAATGCAAGCACTATTACTTCACGTCGGTGTTTTTGTAGGTCAGGTGGTATTACTCCGGCTGAGCCGCCCTATTCGTGCCCAAACCAGTAATAGCTATAGTGTGGCTCTATCACCTACAAATTGTACCATGTACTTTATGATAAAATATACTGACGATCGTAAATAACCAACCTAGCAATAAAATTGTTGTTACATGCCCTCTCTCAAATTGAAAATGTGTCTCTAAGATTCTAAACTGCTACTTTGTGGAAAAAACACGCATTAATTTAAAAAACAAATCATAGAATATTCGTAAAGTCAGCGCCTTTAACGAAGTGAGGATAACGCAACCCGCAACTGTTAGATGCAACTCTTTCAATCCTTGGTTATAGCTCTTCTTCAAAGTATTTAGTACAAAATTTTTTCCAAAAAAAATTAAACCGACTTCAATATCAAAAACTTATAAGGCACTGAAAAGTGAAAAATAAATATATTATTAAATTAACCAAATTAAATAAAAAATATGAATATTTGCGCTACCTAGAGATATATTTGAAATCGATTCCGAACAATCGGTTCGGTTGTATCGATCGATAGAAAAGAAAAAGAAAAGAGGCATATTCTTAGAAATCTATACTAACTAGTGGGCGCCCAGTGGTGGACATTCGACAATAGTTATTTGATTTTTTTAAGTTTGAACTTTATTAGGGTTCTTTTGTCAAAGGGAATTATACTTCTATAGTCACAGATGTTCATCACGGCTACTCAGTTACTTGCCATGATCTTTATTTATATAAACATTTAAACAAATCTATGTGTAAATGAAAATTGAAATTAATTATAAATTTGAAACAAAAATCACGTGGTAAGGCTCTCAAACTTTACGAAAATAAAAAAATTGATCGCAACCCATGACACAATTTTCAATTAATTTTACACGACACCATGGGTGGGTCGTATTTCTGGGTGATGTTGAATTAAATGTAGTCTGTTCATTATGAGAAATAGTGAAATGCCCAGTATCATCGTTTGGAAAAGTAATAGATCCACAGTACAATCAAATGGTGAAACCAAGACGAAGATGTTTTTAATACTACCATTAGCTTTTGAAAATAAATTCTTTTTTGTTGCTACATGAGGTTGAATTGCAACATTGTAACCGCGGAGGTCTATGTCATAGATTACTTTTATGAACAAAATTCTTATTTTTTATTAAATCATCATTTGAAGTAAGTTCACCATAAAAAATAATAAACATTACAATAATAGTTATATTTTATAATATCATTGTTGAATGTAAGATGAAAAATGGTAATCGGAACGTAAGAGTTAAAAAATATATACAGTCGAGCATAGCAACCTCCTTTACAACCTTTTTTGAAGTTCGTAATTATTCACGGCTGTCAAAATGCCTTTTTTATGTGTGTATATGTTGTGTAAAATTCAAGCAGAAGTGTAAGTAGTGCATATTTTAATTAATTTAATGTACTTCTAATGCATTTTATATAAAATAAACAGCTTCTCTACACTTCCCCGCTATATAAACTTTAACTATGTCAAATTTCAAGTTCACCCATTCACGGGAAATAGGTTAAAAAGGGGTACAAAGATTTTGCTTCACGTATTTAATATATAGATATTATAAAGAGATAAAGTTTATGAGTTTGTGAAGTTGGGGGGGGGGGGGGGGGTAATCTCAGGAACTACTGGTTCGATTTGAATAATTATTTCATTGTTATATAGCTCATTTATCGAGGAAGGTTATAGCTATAGGCCATATATCATCACGCTAAGATTAATTGGAGCGGAGTACTAATAAACAATGTTTCAAAATCATTTTTCTTTTTCCTTTTGAGAGCTTCCGCTGCGCGTTAGCATTGGCCCAAAGTAACTGTTTCACGCGCATGAAGTCGCGGGCACAGGCTAGTCAAGAATAACACGGATATAGCCGTGCCGACTATATTCGCTCGCAAAAAATACATATTGAGCCAAGGTAAACTCGAGAATGTATTTACAATCACAATTACCATACTTCGATAAAAATATAGTCACTTAAGCAAAGCCGAAGTCAAAAAGGCTCTTTGAATAAATTTATTTTTTATAGTATACTACCGAGCCTGGCAGTCGTTATCCCGCCCTGCTAAAAAAACAATAACCAAATATACACCTAAACCTACCTGATGAATTACTTTATCTACTAGTGAAAATCGAATGGAAATCCGTTCAATGGTTTTTGAATTTATCGTGAACAGACATACAGTCGCGGTGGAGGACTTTGTTTTTATATATGTAATGCGATTATAACTAAAAAGGTATAGATTCGTTACCTGCATAACAATTTAGAAAAAACAAATGGCACGATAACACACACGTATACAAACTGTCTCAGATAAAATTTGGAAGTAAGAAGGCATATTCTCAATAGCGGTGGTGAAAAAGAAATAGTTATGTTGCTCATATACGGACGGATTGACAGGACAGCCGTTAAAAATAAGCTAGCTAGCCAAGTGGTAGAGCCACGCTGAAGCTATAACCCTGGATTCATGAATGGGTCGGCTCGTCGTGGCTACTACCACCCGACCCACAGAAACACCGACGTGAAATAACAGTACTCGCACTGTTGCGTTTCGTTTGGTCAGTGAGAGCGTTAGAGGCCCACCTCCCTCCCTCTTTCTCTTCACCTTCCCCCTTCCACACCAACACAGGCTGGCAACGCACTTGCGACTCCTGTGGTGTTTTTTTTTTCGAACTGACTACGCTATTGACCCAGCAAGGTCTTAACAGCTTCACCGGATTACTAAGGCGAGCGCTTAAGACGCTCAGCTGATTTTATATGACAACTAGCTCAAAGCTGCACGGCACACCTCAGCTTGGGCTGTTGCCTGATACGTGCAATTCCCAACCTCTCTGAGCTAACCTAAGCTAAGCTATTCATACATATATACATACCTCAAAAACTCTTATAAATATTTCGTATCGGATAATATTCCTCTGGTGTTCCTGGTGTCTACGGACGGTGATGATCACTTAACATTAGGTGACCTACCTGTTCTTTTGCCTTCTATGACACAAAAAATTCTGTATAGTTATAATATCATTGATGTAATGATATTTGGCTCTATTGTACGATGAGTTTGCAAACCACTGAATTAGGCTAGCAAAAATATTTCTATATGCGTTATTTTTCCTAGATTCTGTGTGCACATAAAACTCTCAATGTTGCAAAAGATGGCATATATACACCACCTATCATATCGGATAACGATATAGTCGTGTCCAGTAACCTGGTTTAGAGAGTTTTTCAAAGATTAGCGCGTTATTACTATCAAATGCATTAATAGAGAGTTAAAATAACGTCAAAACCTATGTCTCAGTGTGGGATTTTTTTTTTGTGGGATTCGATTCAGCGTTAAATGCAACACAAGTCACTATCGCTTTAATATAAGTTCCTTACAAATTTAATTATACAGGACTTGATAGATTTTGATTTATTAAAATCATAACATATTAGTAATAAATTATATGGATTTTTAAAATAAAGAAACAAGCTTTTTAAATTGATTTGACCAATCTTAAGGCAACCACGCAGTCTCGGCAGCGTTCTTTTCGAGTATATATTTGTGTTGCTTTAGGTTTTTTTTTAATACACAATGGAGATTAATATAATAATTTGTTATCATTACCAAATTCTTCCAGAAGATTTATATGTATTTATATATTTATAAATATAGGTAGGTATATTAGAGTTATTAAAAGTAGATAAAAGTTCATGTTCTAAGTTCTCATATTCTAAGGAAGTAAGGAGTTTTCGCTCGCTTACATTGATAACGCTGGTTAAACCTTATGAGATACTAGCCTCTGCCCGCGACTTCGCGTGGAATAGATACACTAATACACAGTGGTTCTCAAAAAAAAACATCCCGATTTTGAAACATTGTTCATCTATGCTCCGCTCCTATTGGCATTAGCGTGATGATATACCTATAACCATTCTCGGTGAATAAGCTATATAACACTGAAAGAATTATTCAAATCGGACCAGTAGTTCCTGAGATTACCCCCTACAACGTCACAACATAACAACGTCACAAACTCACAAACTTTACCTCTTTATAATATTACTATAGAAGTATAGATATAAAAATAATCTAGTACGGAATTGAATATCTTAAAAGTACCTACAAACATACCTTCATAGTATATATCTATCTCCTAAGAATAACCTTCAATAATCATTTTTATCTTTTACAAATTCATTATAGACCTTTTCCATTTAAATGATTTAGTTACCTTGAGAATTTGAAGTTAATATTGCCCTTTTATAACATTACATTTTAATAGACATCTTAGAATATATTACAATACAAAATTGTGCGCAAAAAAAACTAGTTTTTTGTGCGAATATTCTTACGAAGTTTCTAAAACTTTGATGAACTGTATGGTTTATATCCAAGCCTCAAAAATTAAATCTAAATTGTTTAAATACTTATGAAGATATATTAGTACATTTCACCTATGCGAAGCTGCGATACGTTACTAGTTAATAGACAAAAATACATTATACACGGAAACTGTATGTTCTTTAATTACGGTCAGCCTCTTATTTCGTTCAAGTTGAGCATTTCTCACTTACTATTCGTATGGTCATTTCTCAGCTCCAAAGAGACGTACCGTTATATTATTGAGCTTATAGCCTTCTCCAATAAATATACTACAAAATTAAAAATGAATCTTTGAAGTATCACAAGTAGTTTCAGAGATACGCATGTTCAAAAAACAACACGTTGGTGTTTATAATGCTACAGTTCTCTTTTTACTGCTCTGAATGTACTTAGGCAGAACTCTAATTCAAGTATAAATACGTGTTATAGGTATAATAATATAAGTATCTAGGTATAATATCGAACAAGTATAAATAAATGCCAATCATAGATTCCTATAATAATATTTTAACTTTATTTTTTATTGGCGAGCTTACAGCTATATACAGAGCGGCCAAAAAGATTGACTAAGATTTTATTAGATACTATCTGTGCCTGTGACTTCCTTCGCTTGAAACCTTATGTAAAAGACAGTGATTGAAAAAACCATCGGAATATATTAAGTCTATTTGCTTATATACCTTTCTCTCGTACTTAAGTCGCTTAGTCATTAAAATTACAATAACTTTTGATTGAGTGAACCGAATTTAATGAAACTGAAACTAAATGTTACTCGAGGATATGCTTTATGATTTATAACTGATTCCATGACACTTACAATTGTTTTTTACAAAAATCTAAATAGTATAGACAGGTTAGTTTTACATTCTTATTTACGTATAGATAAATTGCTCTTGTTAGATAAAATATCGGTCATAAGGATATGAAATAGGTATATAAAAACATAAATATATATCAAACAATATATATTGATAGTTATTTGTACACATTTATCTTCATTTGATAGAAAAATAAATTTTTATACCGCTTAGGTAAACAGTAATCTACGCATTTCGTTTTCCATAAAAGTAGTTTTTCTGTATACCTTATTTTAAGTTCTTGAAGTACATTACCTAACTCGTAACTAAACCAATTATTGGTCAATTTTTTTATACAAGATTTCATCCAGAAACAATGTATTGTTCAACACAAAAGTTAGTAACATTATATCATTAGTACAGAAATGTATAATTACCGTTATTCTCTGACGTCACGGTTGGCATAAAACTATTTTAAAATCACTTATATCAAATTAAATATCCATTAATTTATCACGGAATCGGACAATGTTCACAACACGACACTCGATCGACGACTGACGGGAAAACTGCGGAAATATTTAAATTACGAAGGGTTGCACGATACCGTTTGTGATTGGTCGATTATTGTACCGGGATCGTCCAATAGGGTTGTCGGAAGGCGGAGTAACTTTGAGTTAATTGGAACTGGGTATTCTCATGAATAAGCAGACAGGAATGGAAGATATTGGGAAGTGATCCGTTATATGCGTGTTGGGAAAATGTGATAATAAGGAATAACCTTTATTGTATTATTATTAGCTAGTTTCACCCGCGGTTTTGTATGCATTATTAATTTAACTTCTTATGACATGGTAAGGAAAAAATTTCCTCAGGCAGAAAACATAAAACATATATTTTTATGTGTAAGTATGTATGAGTGTCTGTCTGTACCAAAATTAGTAAATGTATAGTTAAGTATTTATACTACGGGACTTTGTATATATACTTAATATTATCAAGTTGAAGATTTTTTTTTTTTGAAATGACTACGCTATTGACCCAGCAGGGTCTTATCAGCTTCACCGGACTATTAAGGCGAGCGCTTAAGGCACTCAGCCGATTTTATTTTGGCAACCAGCTCAAGGGTGCATGTCACACCTCGGCTTGGCTGTTGCCTGTTGCATGCAATATCGCTACCTATCTTAGCTAACCTAGCTAACTATTCATATATGTATGAGTTGTTGAAACGTATATGTGTACCGAGCATACACGCCTCAACAACTCCTTCATATATTTATTATCGGAAAATTGAGAGTTTTTCAGTTCAGTAGGGGGGAAAAAAAGTAAACCCTTCCAGTTTCATGTGTAAGCGTGTAAGTGTGCACGTGTGTGGGGGTGATCATGTAGTGTTGTAGCGGTGATGTATATTTGTGTGTCACCGTATCGCGCAAGCAACGCACTCAAGGGCTCCCTACCGAGGGATCGAACCTAGGCTTGAGCCGCTGCCGTGGGAGGCCTAATCGGGTGCCAAGTTGAAGAATTTGTTTGCTTCAACGCGCTAATCTCAGGAACTACTGGTTCATTCTATCAAAAGTTATTGTAATTTTAATGATATCGCGATTTAAGTACTACAGAAAAACATGTAATTAAATGGACTTAATATATTCAGATATTTTTAAGTCAGTTTTATTATATTAGATTTCACTCAGACAGAGTCGTTAGTACAGCTACTGCTTGTTAAAACATAGTAAATTTTAGAATTTTTCCACATTATTTCAATATGGAAGAATTGAGTTTAATATTGGTAGAAGTCATTAAATTAACATTAGTGTTTATTTCGGAATATCCAACTATATATTAACTTATATTTTTATTACATTTTTCGCTTTAAGAGAGCGTCTTTTAGAATCCCTTCAGAAAACATTTTTTATTATAGTTACATAACAAATAAATAAATTATTTACGAGGTTTCTTAACTAGAAATATTACTTGATGCAAGATTATGTATATGGAATGTGATAATAATAAAAAACTTAATTTTTTTTTTATTCCTTCATCTCTCCAGAAGAGGTACATAATACCGGGTCACATAAACAATTCTTAACATCCTGATCATCTATTAATGAGATAGGAAATAAAAAAATGACTGAAAAAGGGTATCAAAACAGTTATCTATACTATCCATACTAATATTATAAAGAGGTAAAGTTTGTGAGTTTGTGACGTTGTAGGGGATAATCTCAGGAACTACAAAACGATTTAAAAAAAAATTTTACCAATAGAAAGCCACGTTATTTGTGAATGTCATAGGCTACATTTTAACCCGCAAAATGAAGACTTTTTGTGGTAGTCGGACTTGCAAAGTAAGTCTGAAACGAAAAGGTTTCTTACGGTCGTTAAAATGTATATGATCGAGTTCTAGAAAAAAATTGTAAAGCTTGATAATGCCTACAAAAAAGGCAGCGACAGCATATGTCTAACTTTTATATTTAAGTCACAAAAAGTATTTTTTTAATAAAGGCATAATTCAAATCATTAAGTGATATTTATTGGTCATAACCTACAACAGTTATCAAAATACATAGCATCCAGAAATAACCGAATCACACTCATAATTTCATCCCAGGTAAAAACTTTTACCGCTCAATAAAGTGGGCACAGCTCAGCTATTAAAATTATAAAGAAGTGAATAGATGTAAATTGATAATGAATATATCCAACCAGACTTTTATGTCTATTCAAATATTGTAAATAGTTTAGTTTCAAACAAATTAAAATTGTTAATCTAAATTTAACGCAAAACAAAAGAATCCGCAGCATACGAGAAGGTCATTAACCTCGACCACAGTTTAAATTTAAGAGCGTTTGAGTGTACAGCATAGATATTTATTCTGTGACGATAAGTTTTCGAATGCTGTCCTTTATCTTCATAGGGATGTGCTGAGTCATACGAGACTCTAGTCTGGTGAAGCTGTTTAAGACCTTGCTTAGTCAATAGCGTAGGCAGTTCGAAAGATCATACGAGATATATATATTTATTTCCACAATTTAAAAATAGTCTTTTACAGTTTTTTTTTTAATCCAGTATTTTACACTATAACTTTACAGTTGTACTCCAGTGTCAACAAATAAAATTCTGATTGTAATTTATGTTGTATTGTAAACAATCCGAAACCGGTATATGAACATTTAGTGTATAGATATAGCAGGAAAATTATTAAATCTGATTAAAAGTAAGTAGTTTATTTTATTAAATAAAAACTGTTACTGTTATTTAAATATAAAGCTTGTATTTTTTCAGTAATTGTTAGTCTAAACAATTATCTATTGTGTCATATTGTTTTAGGTAAAATATTACAACATATTAGGTATACTGACAGTCATTTTGTGAAGATTTTAAATAAAAACGTCCCCCAATTTACCCTTATTGATTAAAAACGCAGAAACATTCTTTAGTTCTTACTAAAAATATAGATAAGTATAATGATTTTTTATATCACTAATTTGTAATTGTATTACCCTTACAAGTTTTTATGCCCAATTTAACTCCCTCCAAGTTCAAAGTAGCCTATGTCTTTTTCAAAGGTCCAATCTAACTCTGTACCAAAATTTAGCGAAGCAGTTTAGGCTTTAAAACATAACAGGCAATCGAGGTTAATGTCGCAAATAATATTTGTATATATCGCATAACAGCAACGTTAATTAAAAAAAATAAAAGTTACTTTGTATACAAAAAGGTTGACTACCTCTTTACTAATCTACATAACAATGAAAACTCTTATAAAATTAAACTAAATTATACGTAAAAATATTAACTGTACGTACATATTTTGCATTAATTAATAACTGGAATACCAGCCGGTAGCGTCTACAATCAGAATTCCTATTTCGAACGCAAACAATAAATAGTCGATAAGCGATAATAGAATAACGTTGTTGATCAGTCAACGCGCGATATCCGATGCGACGTCGCGTCACGTCGCTTCCCTATCGAAAATAACTACAAAGTTACGCATTACCGCAGCGAAATTTAATGCTCGGGCCAATTTATTTACAAACATCGTTTCATTGACCGCAAATATAAACTTGTGAAACGTAGACGCACGTACAAATTTTAACAAAATTCGTGGATTTGTCGTGTAATATTTTGTTTGAATACGTAAATATCTATGAGTATTAAGGCCGTGGTTGGTGTGAAAACATTGACATATATGTCAATTATATAAAAATATTAACCTTTTTATTTGATAAATAACATTTAATCTAGTATTATAGGATAAATTCCGCTTTTTTTATATAAATTACATTGAAAAGAAAGATACAGACGTTTAAACAATGTTGTCATAAATAATGTTTTTGATTTCCCCTTTTCCCGCCAACCACGTATAATTACATAGATTAAAAATAAAATACACAAGGTGGTTACGCTAATATTGTGAGTTTGTTTTGTGCCACAGCTGTGTTAGTGGTTCCGTGTTGTATGTTCATTTATGACATATATAAACTGGATTTTTGATTATCACGCCACTAATGCGTGTACGTGTTCGACCGAATTTTAATATAACACATAATCGTTTTCAATAAGTACTTAACTATTTTAAACAATTTGTTTACATGTTAATAGCTTTTGTTTGTTGTACGCGTTCAAGTAATTTTAACTTGTTCCTCGGGAACAGAGTATTTTTTTTCGATAAAAGTTAACCTATGTCTTTTCTGTATTCCTTCCAAAATGTATGCAAAATATCAGCACAAACAAATGAATTCCCATTCGTATTTATAATATTACTAGCTGTTACCCGCGGCTTTGCACGCGTTTTTTTAATATATTAAATAAATTTAAAATTGTGATCACACATCTAGTGTAAATTACAATAATACTCTTTCAAAAATATTTGTATCACACGCACATCATCTACTGTAACAGGTAACGTGTACATTATATATGTGAATACTAATAGTGTATCGAATTAGATGGGATTATCATCAGCCACATAACTAGAACTCACTCAGTGCTCACTTACACTATATAAGAAAGTAATGAAAACATTAAGCTAAACATTATCAAACAATATGAGTTAAATCTTTTATTATATAGATATAATATGTCCATAGTGTCGATATAATTAAGTTATTATTATACCTTGCTATAATTTAAATCGCATATAAACATACGACTTTCAATTATATTTATTCTTGGAGTCCTGTACAGCGCACGTTACATGCGCATGTTTACAGTGAACAACATATTTTTGATTAATTTCACACGGACAAATGCACGGATAACAGTTCATCACTACATAGTGTAAAACAAAGTTCTTTTCCACGTCTGCCTTTATGTCTGATCGCGGTAAGATCAAAAACTACAGAACGTCTCTTCATGTCGTTTTCACTAATATATAAAATTATTCTTGGGCAAGGTTTAGGTACAGCTTATCTTATTATCAGGGCGGGCAACGTTTGCTGAACCCGCTTCCTTAAAATAAAACAGCTAATTAGATACTTATTTGCCCGTAAAATTGCTGTTCAAATAATACTTGTAGTCCGGTGAAGCTGTTAAGACCTTGCTAGATTAATAGCGTAGTCGTTTCTAAGAAAAGAAACTGTTCTAATAGGTCCAGCCGTTTCGGAGATTACCCAAAACAAATAAAAAAACAGACATTATATTTTATAGAGGATTTGGCGCTTATACCTTTACATTAACTTGGACATAGAAGAAAACTATCTATATTAAGAACTTCAGAATTGGCGGTATGGGTTAATTTCTTCGACTGTCTTATTAGACGAATATTATTACTACTAAAGTTTTTGAATAGCAACACAAAATAAACTTTAGAAATGTTTTCGATATAAACGTAACACGTATAATTAAAAATTGTAGACAAAACTAACGAAGAATAAACTTTTTGAGTAGGAACACAAAATAAACCATGAAAATATTTCCGATAGAATGTTATCGCGTTACCATGGCAACGCATATAATACTGACATTAACACGCAGCCGAGTTTTTGGCGGGATCTTGGTCTGTCATGTAGTGGATTTTATATTTTATTCATAATCTTGTGTTATTTGACTCTATATTTTGTAAATTTGGTGGTGTTTTACGTAATATAGTTAGTTTATTGTGCGTAAGTGAAGTGAATGGAAAATAATACCACGGAGCATGAAATTCTGAGGTGCCACAAAAACTCCCAGGAAGGTTCTAACAAAGGATCCACCATCTTGTTAGAATATTGACTCACACGACGCTTAATATTGAAATGATCGCATTGTAATATTATTGACTACTCGACAATGGCAGTAATAATCTGAAAGATTGATTGCCAAAAATAAAGTGAAAAACACGCAGCGGTAGCTTCCAAAATAGCTATAAACAAACAAATTGAGAAAACATGGCAAAGGGCTCATATAATTTGAATAGCCTATAACCATCTACGATTAATTCCGCGTCGAATGGTTGTGGTTTCATGCTGATCGGTCCAGTAGTTTTCAAGTTTACCTCGGACAAAGAAAACAAACTTTGCTTATAAAATATATATATAGATTTAGAACTAGTTAGAATGACAAGATCAAATCTATTACAGTCTGAAAACATTACACCGCTGGATACAATGATATTAGAATATATTTCTAATATCATTGGCTGGATAAGTAAGAAATTATGAACGAGATAGTTTCTAAGGATGAATCAATTTTGATGAAATTTTACAGAAATAGAACATACTTTATAATTATACTAGTGACCTGGCCACTCGTTACTGTCGCTCATCTATTGAGATATTCACAATTAAAACTTGAAACCATCTGTAAGATATCTATAACAGTCGGTTCTACAGTTTTCTGTCAACAAACTAATTTAAAGCGACATCTGTTCGAGACTGGAGAAACTTACAATTTATAACAATAATCAACATTGACAAACATTTCATTGTTAAATAAAAAATATTAAGGCCATGAATCAAAATATAAATTATCCTATATTCTATATTTCAAGTTGGACCAAATTATACATAAATGCCAACTTTCATGAAGATCGGTTGAGTAGTTTCGGAATTCATCGTGGACAAACATAATGACACTGGATTTTTATATATTTGGATTATTTAAATTTGTCTAAAGATAATGCTAAGCGTTAAGCAAGATTGAAAGAATCCCACCACTTTAGAGCTACTTGCTTAAACCATTACAACTAAACAGAGTATATATATATATATATATAAACTAATGCGGCAGGATTTACGGGTGCTAGTGAATTCATAAAATTACTATATATTTTTTTTTCTTAAACCAGTACTGACTTTTACTCACTTCAGGTAACTTGGGGGATAGGTTTTGAGATTAAAATGACATCTTAAAATTGATAGTAACGACGCTTTGGAGTCATACTTGTACGCCTAAAGATTTGGCTGAAGTACAGCTGTCCGAACACACCAACAGGCACTTGACGATAGATTTGCATCTTGAGGGTGTTACTTAGTAAAGTGTGCTTAAAAAAGTCCTACCATGCTATGGTCACATAACGATGGTTTTCTTAACTGGAGCTCCGACTCAGCTGCAATGATTCGAATCAAGGCTATCGACACTGTGTCTGGACACATTATTAACTCATCATCATCATCATTACCCTTATCCCACCTAAGTAGGGTCGGCACAACATGTTTTCTTTTTCCACTCTCTCCTATCAAATGTCATCTCAGTATTCACACCTTTTACGCACATATCATTTTTCACACAATCCATCCACACCTTTTTCGGTCTTCCTCTACTCGTATATCCATCCACTATCATACTCAACACTTTTCTAGTCACATGGTTTTCATCTCTTCTTTGGACACATTATTAACTAAACTACCATAATTTCAGAGTTGGTCTTGTTTAGATTATGAGTAAAAAAATATTTATTATGAGATTCCTAAAATACTACGAAATTAACTATACCTTAGTTATCTTATACTTTTTATTAGTTTACATAGTATTATTCAAATAATGTGATTATTAGGTTGCTTAATTAAATATTTATCATGCTAATCGTTCCAGTTGGGTTTGCTACAGGAATCATGTAGTCTCAGCGTTGAACCACACTCTAACTTTAAAATCTCACTAAATTCATATAGGTGCGTTCCAATAGCTTCTCTTGAGAGGCAATCCTTAGTTTATTACTGTCTTAGGCCATCGTCATCATCATCAACCTATAAGAGACCCAGTGGAGGAACATGTCTCATTCCGAAGGTATGGGCATAATTACCATGCCAGCCCACGACGTAATGGCAATTTCAAATTGAAATGCATATATGTTCACCCATATACGATGTGTTTTTTTTTCGACCTGACTACGCTATTGCTCCGGCAAGGTCTTAACATCTTCACTGGACTAGCCCCATATACGGTGGTACTGCAAGGACTTATAGGTTCATATTACAATAATCTTTACAGTTACTAAAATTTTAATAGTTTTATAAAGAACTAGTGGGCGCCCAATAGTTAATTGATTTTTTAAAGTTTGAACTTTATTAGGGTTCTTTTGTCAGAGGGTATACTTCTATAATCAAATGTTTTCATCATGGCAACTCATTTATCTGCCCTTTGCCATGATCTTTAATTATATAAACATAAAAAAATCTATGTGAAAATGAAAATTGAAATTAATTATAAATTTGAATCAAAAACGACGTGGTAAAGCTCTCAAATTTTAAGCAAACATAACTTTACGAAAATAAAGAAATTTATCGCAACCCATAACATAATTTTCAATTTATTTTACACGAAACCATGGGTGGGTGGTATTTCTGGATGATATTGAATTAAATGTAGTCTGTTCATTATGAGAAATAGTGATATGCCCAGTATCATCGTTTGGAAAAGTATAGGATGCACAATACAATGAAATGGTGAATCCAAGACGAAGATGTTTTTAATACTACCATTAGCTTTTGGCAATAAATTCTTTTTTGTTGCTACATGAGGTTGAGTTGCATCATTGTAACCGCGGAGGTCTAAGTCATGGATTACTTTTATGAACAAAATTCTTATTTTGATTATACAGAGTATTATTTGACTTTTTTTATTAAATCATCATTTGAAGTGAGTTCACCATAAAAAATAATAAACATTACAATAATAGTTATATTTTATAATATTATTGTTGAATGTAGGATGAAAAATGGTAATTGTAACGTAAGAGTTAAAAAATACATACAGTCGAGCATAGCAACCTCCTTCACAACCTCTTTTGAACTTCGTAATTATTGACGGCTGTTAAAATGTCTTTTTTATTTACATGTGAATATATGTTGTGTAAAATTCGAGTAGTAGTGTGAGTAGTGCATATTTTAATTATTTTAATGTACTTCTAATGCATTTTATATAAAATAAACAGCTTTCTGCACTTCTCCGCCATATAAACTTTAACTATGCCAAATTTCAAGTTCAACCGTTGACGGGAAATAGGTTAAAAAGGGATACAATTTTTTTGCTTCACGTATTAATATATAGATAACCAACGAAAACACACATTTCTATTACGATACAAATGAAGAAACATAATCGCAAAGTTTGAAACTCAAATTTGAAGGTGCCTTAAAAAGTGGGCATATATAATCCACCCAATAAATACAATTCGATAAGACAGCTGTAAAAAGAAAGCTTTAAATGCGTCAGACTAAGAATTTATAACTTGATATGATAAAGAGAGATAGTAAATACGAAAAGTGCTGGGTTAAGTCCAATGGAATTTTCCACGAGAAGATCATCCAATGAGGGCGTGCTGGGTGTCAATGATTCCTTATCTTTTGCCTCTATACTGTCCATTATTATATTACGAAACCATATCGTTTCTAACAGTTGTAAAATGACTGTCATACCAAGGAAAAAGATCAATCTTGGAATCTAAACGATATGCTCATATCAGTCATATAGAGCGTTATTAGTGTTTAAAATTTGTCACCAAGCACCCGTCGCTAAGTTTCAATAACCACACAACTACAGTTCCACTTTCTAAAGTCGTGTGCTTAAATTTTTGACCACATCATCATTTGTCATCAGGTGATTAAGAACTAAACCTATAAATCGAAAAATAAAATATCGGTTAACACGTTTTGAGGAGGCTGAATATTATGTTAAATACAAGCATATTGTTGTATTTAATTTACCTACTTCTTCTAGCGACTTTTATCGAGACTTGATAGCTAATAGCCCATTATTGGATACGAAATCTTTTGGACCTCACATTATTTCACTTGAAAATTACATATACTTAAAAATTGACAGTGAGTTTAAAGATACTTAATGAGATAACTGTAACCAATAGTTGGCATTAATTTGTAAGCAGTTGTGAAATACGTGTTAAATGAAGGGAACAGATTCAAATGGTCTAGATTTTTGTGAATAATAATCTAACAGAAGTTGCTACAACTGCAGCATATAATTTTTTTTAATAATGCTTAAGGAAGATCGTGTTTCTAAATTGTTACTATACCTGAGCAGTGAGTTAGAGAGGATCGTATTGTAGTGACTATTGGTATCCGCAATATGTGAATTGGGTCGAAGAATGTTGTTTTGTGGTAGATGTAATTGGGATGGGGATATTACTGTAAAGTTTATTTGCTTCTTCTACTTTTTTTCGCAACCAAGCCTCAATGTTGAAGCTATTAGTGGTTATATGAAGCTGGTGATTGCTACAGAGTGTGTTGTGAAGACTAGTGTTCTAATAAAATGGTGGTCCACTTTTTAGGACTCTCCAAGAAGTTTTTGTGCCATCTTTGATTTTATTATTTCGAAGTCAGAATATCTAAACTATATTACGCAAGACCACGCAAATTGTACCGGTCTCATAAATATCAGTCGCACCCAAGTAAGTTCTCGTCACGTTTTCAACTTCTACAATTATATGTTTTAAAATAACTATACTTAATATTATAATGCTAGAGAGTTTGTTTCCTTGAATGCTCTATTCTCATGAACTACTGGTCCGATATGAAAGAGTCTTTCAGTGTTAGATAGCCCATTTATCGAGGAATGCTGTACATAATCACGCTAAGATCAATAGGAACGGATCGCTAATTAAAAATATTTCAGAATCGGGGTTAACGTACGTATTAACGAAGTCTCGAGTTAACAAAGTAACTATTCCTGCGGATGAAGTCGCGGGCAGAAGCTAGTTTAATTATACACTATCTCTTGTTACTACGAGAAGGTATATATTGATATATCTATTGACTACAGTAGAATGTTATCAGTGTAATCATACCTAAGCTCTAATGAAGGTAATCAACCTATATTTAGCAAAGAACAAGTTGTTACTAACAATAGTCACAGAGTCGCCATCAATGAAGATGTAAATGTGAATACTTTGACAGAACGGTCATGCCATACACCAGCTCAAACGGTCGATCACGAGTACTTTTTGAGTTGATCTCGAGAAAACTTAGCTGGTATAGAACTATTCACAGATGTTGTTATAGTAGGTAGGTAACTATAATAGGCTGAAATAACAACCTTATAACTCTCTTTTATCGTTTTAGTAGGTGGTTTAGTAGGTGGTAGAGGCACGCTTATGTTATAACTGGTTCCAGCATGAATGGGTTGGCTCGACCGGGGTAGTACCATCCTCTCACAGAAAACCGATGTGAAATAACAGTGCTTGCATTGTTACATTTCGTTCGGTCAGTGAGAGCGCCGGAGGCCCACCTCACTCCCTCTTCGTTCCCTCTCTTCCCCTTCCCCTCCTCTCTTGCCAACTAACACAAGCTGGCAACACTTGCGACTCCTCTAGTGTTGATAGTGTCTATAGACGGTGGTGATCACTTAACATCAGGTGACCCACCTGTTCGTTTGCCTCTTATGATATAAAAAAAGTTGCCTACACCTAGACGACAATCCTGCATTACACATACTTGTAGCCTTTCAAAGTCGACCATAGACTATTGAGGTGGATCGCCTGCATTTCAAGTTTCACCACCTCTACTTAACACAATAGTGCACACAAAATTATGACTTCCCGTGTAAGGCTCATATTTTAAATTTGTTTGAATTATATTATACTAGCGACCTCCAGCGTCTTTGTCTGCGTTTATTTGTTTATAAATAAATAGTTGTGTAGGCGACTCCATTCCGGTTGGAACCTAATGTAAAAAACAGTGACTTATAAAATCATCTAAATGTATTAATGTAATTATTCAGTGTAGTTCAATGAAATGATGGTTGCCACCATTAAAAAAAAAAATATTTCTATGGCCGTCTTGTTAGAACTTTCCAGGGAGTTTTTGTGACAACTCAGAATCCATGCTCCGTGGTATTATTTCCGATCAACTTCACTTGTGCACAATAACTACACTATATTACGTAAAACACCACCAACATTACACAATTGTAAAGCTGTTAAAACATTGCTAGGTCAATAGCGTAGTTAAATGATAAAAAAAACACAATATAGATCTTTTTTTTATATTACAGGAGACAAGCGAACAGGTAGGTCACCTGATGCTAAGTGATCATTACCCTCCATAGACACTTGCAACACCGGGGGAGTCACAGGTGCGTTGCCAACCTGTGTTGGCGGAGGGGGAGGGGAGAGATGTGGTCCTCCGGCGCTCTCACTGACCGAACGAAACGCAATAATGCAAGCACAGTTACTTCACGTCGGTTTTCAATGAGAGGGTGGTACTACCCCGGACGAGTCCACCCATTCATGCTGAATCCAGTAATAGCTTCAGCGTGTCTCTATCACCTACTAAAATCTAAATAACACAAGATTATAGATATAATATGAAGACCACTACATGACATTCCAAGATCCTGTCAAAAACTCCAAAAGAATTTTATCAATTTCGGACGGGTAAAGTCGCTGAAATTATCTAATATTTTTCTAACATTCATGCCATCGTATGTTCACGTGTACAAGGCAATAAGTCTTATAATAATCACGCGTTAGATAACATGCCAGATTGGAATATAGTATACGTGCCTTTACGCTAAAATCAGTTGTGAGGTTAACGGAGTTCCCTCATCCGGCCTGCTGTTACTATTCAATATACATTAATAGTGGTAGATCCAAGCTGAAGCTATTATTGTTTTCAGCACGAATGGGACAGCTCGTCCGGGGAAGCACCACCCTCTCACAGAAAACCGACGTGAAGTAACAGGGCTTGCATTGTTTTGTTTCGTTCGGTCAGTGAGAGATCCGGAGACCCACCGACTCTCCCCTTCCCCTTCCTCCTTATATATATTCTGGCGGTCCGTGCGGACGTTGTTCCATCCTAGTAATAAAATTTCTTCAAAATCTGCCCAGCCGTTTAGGAGGAGTTCAGTGACATACACACGTACAGAAGAAATTTTATATCTATACTTATAAAGAGGTAAAGTTTGTAAGTTCGTGACATTGTAGGGGGTAATCTCAGAAACTACTGGTTCGATTTGAAAAATTCTTACAATTTATCTAGCTCATTGATCGAGGATGGTTATAGGCTATATATCATCACGCTAAGATCAATAGGAGCGGAGCAACAATGAAGAATGTTTAAAAAATCGGGGTTTTTTTCCTCTTGAGAGCTTCCGCTGCGTGCTCCGCTGTATCCCAAAGTAACTATTCCACGCGAACGGAATCGCGGTCAGAAGCTAGTATAAAGAAATATACAGCAAAAGATTTGACGCCCATAACGAAAAACCACAAAAAGATAACCGAAAAACAATGACAACCATAGAGATATAGGTGATTCGTCGGTAGTCTACGCTGTAAATCCTAACTAAAAATGAAATTATGTTTAACTCGATACAATATATTAGAGACTAATAGCTTTATAATTACACAGCAGGTCTAGCGGTGTAATGCTGCCCCCTCACACCGCTTCACCTATACATAAATTACCACATTAATTTCATTTTAAATCTGTTATTGAATACCTACGGACCGGTTCATTTGATTCAACAATTCATTACTGTTTTTACCATAATGTGTGCCTGTGATACATCTTTGTCGTGTAAGTTATGTTTATTTTCTGTTGACCAAAATCATAGAAAAAATGGATATACCGCTATATTTAGACGGAAAAGATATTAATATCAATATAGGCAAAGAAACGACAGACATTCGTTTTTTATTGCACTTTATAGCAATAAATCTTGCAGCCAATGGTATTATAACTAAAAAAATTAAGCCGTCACGAGACGCCTGGGAGATGTGAATCATCGAAATTTATTCTGTATAAGTTATATGCCTAAAAGAACAGATTACTTCAGGAATCATTTATGGCATAATGAAAAGATAAAGTTAAAAATTACAAATTTTTTCCATAAAATAATAAATGATTCTATATTTTATCACATAAATATTCATTTTTATTAAATACAAAAGTTCAACTAGACGCAGGCGCTATATTTTTGGTGGCATTTATCAAAGGGCGTAGAACAAGTGGCCTCCAAGATAGAGTTGCAAATGTTTTTGAGTATTTCGTTAATAGTGCAATGTTCGTGTTTTTTTTTCCAAATGAAAACGCTGTTGACCTGGAAAGGTCTTTACAGCTTCACCGAACTACTGAGGCGAGCGCTAAAGATACTCAGCCGATTTGGGATGTTAGGGCGACTAACCCAAGGGTGCACGGCACACCTCAGCTTGGACTGTCACCTGTTTTGTGCAAAAATAGCGACCTATCTGAGCTAATCTAAGCTAAGCTATCTAGATATACGTATATGAGTTATTGAAATATGCATGTGTACCAAGCATGCGTGCCTCAATAACTCATGTATGTATTTCGTGTCGGAAGAATTCCTCTAAACTATTATATATGGGATAGGATAGGACGCCTTGCTCACGCGATACAGTGACACAAAACCTTACATCACTGCTACAACATCACACACATCACCTATACACAAGTGCACGCCTACACGCTTACACGTTCGTCCTGTTGGTGTTTTGCGTCGCCACACCAACAATTAGGTTTACCCTCCGTTTCACATCAAAAAGCCGAAAAAATATTATTATTGCCTATAGCAGACAATAGCTATGTACTGCGGTTACACTAAAGTCTATTTTTTTCCGCAGTATCACTTCATTCTTGCTTAGCATATTGTCTAAACCGTATTTTATATAATAACACTCCGCTCCTAAAGATAATAGCGTGATGTTTGATAGATCTTTCATAATCAATAGGCTATAAAATAGAAAAATATTGTTTGTAATCTACCCCATAGTCCCAAAGGTCTGATAGTTTCAACAAACAGAAGAAATCATCTGACATTTATAATATTAGTTCAAGATGAGTCACTTCCAGACAGACAACTAATAAAGTCTGAGGGGATTATTAAGTTAAGAATCTGTTACAAACACCGATAACTGCCCGTTAGACAGTGTATCATCATTCTAGATACGTCTAAAGATATATCGTAAATTGTGATACATTGTCGTTTCATACTAAACATTGTAATAGTGAAGGGCATGATAAGATTATACTGAAATAAAAACTCATTGTTTGAAGAACAACTAATTGTTTGAGTCCAATTATTGTATTTATCAACTTTAATGTCACAAGCATTCTGAGAATAAACATCGTTTTCTAGATAAATGGAGCTGTTAACAGTTCACGAATAGATACCTAATACAAGTTGCTAATTAGCTCATGTGAAAAATGCCTCAGAATATCATTACATAATTGCATAGTATAAAATGTGCATGCAGCATGTCTGTCTGTTCGCGATAAACTCGAAAACTACTGATCGGATTTTCATGCGGTTTTCAGCAGTAGGTAAGGTGATTCATGAGTAAGACTTCAGTGTATTTTTTTTTATTATCAGGGCGGGGAGACGTCCGTAGAGTTCGCTATTACCTTATAATTTTTGAAAATTTCGTCATATTCTATAAAGATAAAAGTTTTATTTCTAAAGGTAGCAGATTCTCATAGGTTAAAAATCCTATATAGATATCAGGTACGGCTTCTACATTCTGATATTAAAGCTAAATAAGTTGTCTCTAATCTCCAATAACTATAGTCTGACCGCAACCATTGTGCCGCGCCTTGGGTATGGGCGGGGAGGTGGGAAGTGGGAAGGAAAGAGCATAACTTCACATGAGATTCGTAGTATCGGACAGATCTTACGGTATCAAAGCACAATCTTTTGAATCGTATATTTACGAGTAATATCCGATTCCTGTTTTCGTTCAATATGATTTTTAGATAAGTACAAATAATTGAAATGAGTCTTTAATTCTTGCAAGTAGAACATCTTTAAAATATACAATTATTTTAAAACTTTCTTCGTATGCTGTTCTTTCCTTAAAATATTCGGCCACTTTGAAAATGACAGTCTTGATATCTCGACATAACGCGCGACCTATCTTTACATATTTTATCTCATGTGCGTCTGACACAGAGAGTCCGTACGCCCCCTCTCTTACGGCTCGTTTACCTATGGCGCGGTAATGCGGTTGCATAACACTACATGAGTGTATAAATTATAAAACTTTATTTACAAGAGATACCACAACAAAATCCAAAAAACTCTCCCAGAGAATCAAATGCTTGTAAACATTTTTCGTTCAACAACGTAACCACCTTCGCTAGTAATGTGAATATAATCATAGTTTATATTAATTAATTAGTAAAGATTGTGGTATATGTTCAGTGTTTTTGTGATATAGTATATAAAGGAGGAGTTATGTGAATTGTAAACGTTAGACGATGGACCCGCAAGAATTAACACCTTTGGAATGTGAGTATACTACCGCTTTATTAGTGAAGCGAAACGATTGCCAATTTAATGCGTTGTTATAAATTATGTAAGATGAAAGGAAAAAAATTGAGCCGTCACGGGACGCATGGCAGATGTGAAACATCAAAATTGTTTTGTATAAGTTATATGCATAAAAGAACAGATTACGACAAGAATTTGTTATGGCATAATGAAAAGATAAAGCTAAAAAAATACAAATTAGTTCCATAAAAGAATGACTGTTTATTTATTTTATTACATAAACATTCATTTTTATTAAATACAAAAATTCAGCTAGGGGCAAGCGCGGTGTGTTTGGCAACATTTATCAAAGAGCGCTAGTTCATCCGCGCGTGCCGAGTAACACTAGTAGAATAAGCCTACAAGATTGCAAATTGCAAGATTGCAAATGTTTTTGGGTATTTCGTTAATAGTGCAATGTTCGTGTTTTGCGTCGCCACGTTTCGCCACGCTAACAATCAGGTTTACCCTCCGCCTATAGATGTTTCACATCAAAAAATTAGATAGGTTTTTTTGTTATTCTCCATGATTAGATTGTCTCCAGAATATACATTGATAGTTTTCGTGTTCATAATCGCTTTCCTGGGCCTAAGTTGAATAATGTATTTCATCTTACTATAAGGGCGACTTGTACCAAATGACATTTTTTATTTTTAAATTTTCGATTTATCTAAATTTGTTTAACATGTCAATGACGTTCCGTTTGTCGCTTAAGTTATACTCAAATCACAATTTGAAACTTGTGTTATAGGCCGCGCCAAATTTTGGCCGCTCTGACCATAGCCGTCGTCAGTACGGGCTTACAGCTATAGGCAGTAATATATAGTAGTATTATAGGAATCAAAATAGGCATTTATTTATCCTTGCGTTGATATAATAAAACACCTATTATTACGTAAATTTGTGATCTACGCAACTATGTTCAGGGCGGTCAAAAAGTTTGGCGCGGACTATACAATAGCAAAAATGTGTGCGTAAACGAAACCGTTCATTATTTTACCGAGTTTTTTAATTTGAATCTTACACTTTTTTTTTAATTTTATTTTTGGCAATTAATCTTTCGGATTATTACTGCCATCGTCACGTAGTCGATAATATTACAAGCGTCGTGCAATCACTTCTATATTGCGTCGTGTGAGTCAATATTCTAACAAGATGGTGGATCTCTTGTTAGAACCTGCTAGGGAGTTTTTGTGGCATCTCAGAATTTCATGGTTCGTGGTATTATTTTCTATTCACTTCACTTATGCACAATAAACTAACTAGATTACGTAAAACTCCACCAAATTTACAAAATAGTGAGTCCAATAACACAAGATTATGAATAAAATATAAAATCCACTACATGACAGACTAAAATTCCGCCAAAAACTCAATCTTACACTTGTGCTCCTATTTGTATATGTCAAACATTATTTTACTTGCTTGGATTAATATTGTGTTTTGTTAAGTTTAATATATTTTTTTCTTTATTTTGTTTTTTTTTTTTTTAACTTTTTGTTTTCGCAAAAGGGTCATTTGAAATTGGCAAAAGAAACTGAGTGAGGGCTGATCGCAATTTGATACGTTTCAGTACTCACTCCTTTGACGTGTTGCATGAACGTAATGTTAAGTCACCAAGATTTGTTAATCCTGATATAGCTATATACAAGTCAGAGTAAACGTTGTGATTATTTCAAAAAGATTTAGATGCAGGCAAGAGAGTCGTTGTAATCAAAGTCCGTTGAATATCTTGAGGTTAGCAATTACATGCTTGACAAAATTATCGAACGATTTGATTGTAGACTAATTAATAATATAAATAGTTATATTAATTAATATAATTTGTTTGACTGAAGCTGTATATTATATTGTGTTTATAATTACTTTGGACACAATATGAACACCTAAAGCGAATTCAGCATCGTTCATATTATCATCTATACATAAAATAAGAATGAAAATTTAAGGCGTCTGTACTTTTTCGATTTTCGAGAAAAAAAATGTTGCACATAGACATAATACATAGGAATAAGTAATGGAATATATTTCAATCATTTTTCAGAAATACCTGTCTGTCCGTTTCTATGACCACGCATCACTGGTAAAATACTGGATTCACAAAAAATCATAAAGCATGTTCTCGGGAGTTTAAGTCTTTGTTTCATTAAAATTGGTCCACTCTATCAAAAGTTATTGTAGTTTTAATGACGACGTGGCATAAGTACGAGAGAAAAGTAAACAAGTAAATGGACTTAATACATTCAGATGATTCTATTAATCACTGTTATTTACATAAACTTCCACGCAGACGAAGTCGCGGTCACAGCTAGTAACATATAAATTTATAATCGGGAAGACTTTCTAATAAATTAGTTCTTTCGAATATTTGTCGCACAGATCTACACAAACATTCTATAAATTCGTCACCATATTCGGAGAATAAATTAGACAAACTCATTTATATTTCAGAAAAACTTAGTACAGAAATATAAAATGACACTTAACGACAGTTCACTAAACGAGTTTAGCCGCGATAAACTGTTCCCACAGAGCATTTAAATTTGATAGATCGCTAAACATATTTTCGCCTTAAAATTGTTGGTACAAGACACTTGTTTGATTTAAATAAAATCTTTTGTTTAAATATAATTTAACCACGATTAAGTCATCCGGTACAAGCGGCCCTAATTATAAAATTAAAATACTTTATTCAATTTATGCCCTAAATGCCTTATGAATGGCAAAACTACAACCGCAGAACAACCCGGTCATCTAGAAGAACCGGCAAGAAACTCAATCGAGTTAATATGTTTAACATATGTATATTTAAAATACATTACACGTTATACTTACGTAAGTTTTTAGTAGGTACACGGGGAGGAGTCAATTCCAGACATCACCATTGTTCATATATAGTCTTTTGACATCAAACCCCGCTTGATATGGCGCTTAACTTCCGACAAATTGGTAATATACTTTAACAATTTGTTGTAAAATCTAATACTAGTACCGAAAAAACTGTTACTAGTCTTACTGAGTCTGAAACATGGGACGATCAGTTTGTCAGTTTCTAGGATTTAGATCATGCCGGTCTTTGATGAAATCCATATATTAAGCTATCAAGAATGTATCGGAAGGACAGGTGTGATTTCAGAGTTGTGGTGATATTTAACGTATATACGCATTGTGGTAAATTATTTTCTAGTCGGCAGCTGGTAACTTTTTGGTGGGATCTGATAGGTAATCTGATGATAAGTATAATACGACCTACTGAGAGGAGATTTGTTATTAACCTCCACCGTAATTTTGCGCCTCATTAATACGTTCTACGAATCATTTAAAAGATCCAATAAACTAAAATCCTGAGAGTGCTAACATATTTTCGTAGTAGGTTCTTTCGTCGGGCCGTGGACGCTCCGGCACGGGATATTGTGGATTACAACCTAAAAATGGCCATAAAGAATGGAAATGCAAACGCTATAAAAACCAAAACGCCATTAAACCAAAAATAGTTAATAATAATTAAACAGTTAATATTTAATAAATTACTACTAAAAAAAACGCTACGCTACGGATACGATTTTTACGTATACAAAATACTACATGTAAGCAAAAAAAAGGGTACGGAGCAAGAGTCTGCAGAATAGAATTAAAAAAAAAAAAACATATTTTCGTTGTAGAACTGAGTTGCAAAATATTTTAATTAAAATGTAACTACTAAACCGAGGTTATATTAAAGGCTAAAATTTCCAAGAGAAGAAATGATAGAGAGAGCAGAACATGCTAATAGAGATGTTAGTACATATTGTAGTCAACGTTCCTCTTCCAAGAATGACTGCTTGAAGATTAAAGGAGGTATTTCTTCCTTCAGCTGGATTACCACGACCCAACCACCGGCCTTCTACTTCGAGGCACTACAGCCTCGCTTCCCGATCATGCTACAGAGCACCGCTGAGGTTATGCAGGCTCCTGTCGCTCCTCATCATACTTCCCAGCGTATTTATATTTGTGCCTTTGTATTTAAGGTGAAGTAATATTAATTCACTAAATTTTTGGTTGCTTGTTAAGAGTGGCCTCTCTGTTTTAATCGTGAATATTAGATGTTGAAATATTCACTGCTTATTCTGGTTACATTTGAAAACGGTTGAGCCAACTGTAATGAAATGTTAGCATATAGACTAGGGCGTTTAAAAAAAAAAAATTTCTCGGAACCACGCTCAAAAGTTTCGTTTTAATGCCAAAATAGGCCTCTGAAAATATGAGCCCTTAACATTAATATTTAGGTTGTCCGCATCGCACTTTTCGATTTCCCATAAGAATAACACAGGAAAAAAGTTTTCTTTTCTTTTGATTTATATAACTAATGAACAATATATCGTATTGCAATACCCATTCATTATTTTTGTAGAGAATTTAACGTTCTACAAAAAAGGTTTGAAGTAAATTTTTGATAAATCAACTTAGTCAAAAGTTATTCAAGATTAAAGTTTAACTTACCCTCAATTCAGCTGTTTTATTGACTATAGACTTAGATTATAGCATATATACAAAATGTATCTAGCTATATCCCTATACGTTTCTTCATGATAGTTAAGTGATAATGATAAGATGAAACGGTTATATATGTTGATTATTTAGTTCATTTTCTCGGCAACTAAACCGCGGATACGAGCTAGTTTTGAAAAGTTTTCTTCTTCTTCTTGTTTTGGCTTCGCAGAAGCATTTGCCAGTGTCAATGTTTTGTTTCAAGCCAGATTGTAACATATTTTCCCAATAAGTGTCTTGTGAATATTTCAATGTTCCAACAAGATGGTGGCTCCTTTGTTTGAACTTTTCTTTGAACGTTTGAAATTTTGTAGCATCTTAGAATTCATGGTACGTGATATTATTTTCCATTCACTTCATTTATGCACAATACCCAAACTGTGTTACGTAAAACACCACCAATTTTACAAAATATTGTGTCAAATAAGACAAGATTATGTATAAAATATAAAATCTACTACATAATAGACCAAAATCCCGCCAAAAACACCTTTTGAAACGTCGTTGATAGATATTAATTTATTTTCTATGAGTTCCTAAAACATATACAAGGTTACATTTACCCGTCTCCTTCTTTCTTGTCACTGATGTACATATATTAAAAAGAGACAATGCGAAGTAGTACTCGTTTTATTTTCCTTCTTGTGGTAACTTTTATATGCTGCTTAATTTGGTTTACTTTTGGGCTATGTTTAATTTTTTGTTTAGTTGTAATTTTGTCAATATTTCTTCATTTCTTCTACAAAACTTATCTATTATTGAATACAAAACTATTTAATAATATTTTTTTTGTTGTTATTCCCTATAGAAAAATTATTATGATAAATTGCATAAATAATACTTTGAAGAGTCCTCCTTATCTACCTAAATATAAATATAATTTTATTTATATGTAAAGAATAATAAATATGATGCATTCAAACGCACTTAATACTAATTACAGGTCGATAGATCTACGTATGTCAATTACGAGTCAATGAAATCAGTGTCCTGATTGGCTGATTTATCTTTAAGTGGTACTTGATTGGCCGATATCCGAAGTAGCACCATTGACACAATATATTGTGTATTTTTAAATATAGAGGACATATTATGATCCAGTTACGATATCAGAAATATATAAGTTTGAACAAATCATGTTATTTTTTTATAATATAAATAAATATAATATACAAGTTATTATATTTAGATATTTATTTATATACAAATCGGCATTTAACTATAAATATTGTATACATGTTAATGTCTTTATATTACTATCTAAAGCAAAAAATCTGAACTCGATTTTTATAGTTATAACCTATGAAATATTTTGGCCTCTTAAACCCCATATTAAAAAAAAAAACAAAAGTTAACAATAATTAAACAGTGAATATTTAATAAACTACTAATAATAATAATGTATATATATATATGCTCACAAATACGATTTTTACGTAAAAAAAAAACTACATATAAGCAAAAAAAGGTGCGGACCAAGAGTCTGCAGACTAAAACAAAATATAAAAAAAAAACCCATATTGGTCAGAATATCTAAAGTACTTGGACAAATGAAATCCTTGCTATTCTTTTCTTCCATTTTCCAGGACTATCCTGAAAAAAAATGTAAAATTACCCAAAATAAGCACCAGTACCCTATCATTATAAGACCTGTATATTAACTGAAAGAAACCTGGAGGCCTACTCGAGCTGTTTTTTTTTTTCGAACTTACTACGCTCTTGACCCAGCAAGGTCTTAACAGCTTCACTGGACTACATCCCACCCACGTGTTTATCACGTGATATAGCGCTCAGATATGTCATCTCCATACGTTTTTTCGTTTTCTATTTGCGTTAGTGATTGTCGATAAGCAACTTGGGTATGCCCCCTGTATATACTGATTTCGAATATATAAAACTTAATCTCGCAGACAAAATAGCAAATGTGGGGCGCTTTCTTTCCTTGGATACCAGGATAATGAGTTATATATTTGACAGATATCGAGTTTTCTCCGGCCAAATGTATCCCATGAGTATGACAGACATGAGGTTGATTGACAGCAAAATATCGCCGACTTGGTGTCAGGTACGTAAAAACTACGCTACTCTTTATAATAGCTAATAGACTAGCTTTTCCATTCGGTTTTCCTCTAGTTTTATGTAGATTTACCCTAGACTACCTATGCCCGGGATTCCATCCGCGTGGAACTTTGTGGTGTAAGGGGTGTAAGGGGTGTCGAGTAACTGCATAAAACTTGAGACACCCAAACCAACCTCACCTGCACGTGGTGCACCCTGCTGAATAACGAACGAGGCAATGGCGAAAGCGGGGTGGTAGGGTTTTACAGCCTGACTGGGCCGCAACCACCATGTGTATGGCGAAAAAGCCCGTAATAGTGACTCACTTCTGCGCATCGCGTTTCGGGATCAGCCTGTGCATACCCAGCTTTTTGCAGGCCGGCATGACAGTGGCGACCGGCGATGGATAGTGTGTCACTCGGTGGTCGCTATTGTTTTTGGATTGTACTGTGCTTATCATCAGGCACAGTGCAGTCATTTTGCCGTGCTACGATATGCATACGATATGCATATGCAGGTGAGGTTGGCTTGGGTGTCTCAAGTCTTGTAATGTTATTTGACACCCCTTACACCCTAAGTGTGCGTCAAATCGGTCATTGGAGTTTTTGGCGGGATTTTAGTCTGTCATGTAGTGGATTTTATATTTTATTCATAATCTTGTGTTATTTGACTATATATTGTGTAAATTTGGTGGTGTTTTACGTAATATAGTTAGTTTATTATGCATAAGTGAAGTGAATGGAAAATAATAACACGGAGCATGAAATTCTGAGATGCCACAAAAACTCCCTGGAAGGTTCTAGCAAGGGATCCACCATCTTGTTAGAATATGGTTTCACACGATGCTTAATATTGGAATGATCACACGAAGTTTGTGATATTATTGACTACGTGAGAATGGCAGTAATAATCGGAAAGATTGATTGCCAAAAATAAAGTTAAAAAAAAAAAAATCGGTCATTACCGGTACCAATTTTATTTCAAAACGCGAAAAACATTAAAAACCTAGAACCTGATTGTAGCGACACCTACCGGGTCCAATTGTTTTTTTTATATATCATATAGGAGGCAAACGAAAATGCGGGTTAACTGTTGCTAAGCGATCACCGCCGTCCATAGACACTAGCAACCCCAGAGGAGTCGCAAGTGCGTTGCCAGCCTGTGTTTGGGGGAATGGAGAGAAAGGAAATGAGGAGGGGAGATGGGTCTCCGGCGCTCTCACTAAACGAACAAAACGCAACAAAGCAAGCACTGTTACTCCACGTCGATTTTTTGTGAGAGGGTGGGGCTACCCCGGACTTACCGACTTCAGCGTGGCTCTGCCACCTACACAACGAATACAGAATAATGAAATCCACACTTGCAATAAACTTATAATATCGTTACCTGCTTGATAATAATAGTAATAACGCATTAGAAAATTGGTTGCAAAAAAAAAAAAAACTAATAAGAAGTGATTAAATACATATTAAAAATAATGTTATGATAATAGAAGTACACAATTCGCTTTGTCATTGCGGAGCTGAGTTTATACTATTTTTAAATTTTATTTTCGATCGTGAAGTCACACGTTTATGTATTTGAATGGTTTTTCTAGTTCACTCATAGCTGATTTTTTAAATAGCTATTACAAAAATGATTCGAGCAATATATGTATAAATAGCTTCTGTCCGCGACTTCGTCCGTAGGGAATAGTTACTCTTAGAATATTTAACAGTAAGACGCAGCGGAAGCTATTAAAGGAAAAAAATACCCGTTTTTGAAACATTTCCATTGTTGCTCCGCTCCTATTGGTTTTAGCGTAATGATATATTGCCCATAAATTTCCTCGATAACTGAGCTAGACATAATTTATTCAGCTGTATAATACGGGTATGTCATATAAAATTAAATAATATACAAGTAACGGAATTCTTATGTTTATATTACACCTATATTTAAATCTCCAAGGTTATAAAATGTATTATTAAATCATTATTTGAATGACAATGAATAACCGTGACAAATACAATAGCCATGCTTCGCTCAGGACACATTCCATCAAATAAGTTTCTGTAATTTATAAAAAACGAGTATCACCTAACTGCACTGTGTGTGGGGTGGTTGAGGATGTTCATCACATTTTGATGGATTGTGTTCCATACCAAGGATGTAGAAATATTTTAACACGTTCACGCCAGCGCGTACTGCCGGTGGCCCGCACTAGACTGTATTTTCTGGCCACCGGTGGTACGCGTGGCCAGAAAATACAGTCTAGTGCGGGCCACCGGTGGTACGCGCCGGTGTGAACGTGTTAAATGTTACCTGATCCATGGTGGTAGGCATTTGTAATTCGATGCTGTCAGACCCTCTGTCTCAGAGTGCATAAAGGGGTACAGAATAGCAAATTTAGCTTTTAAGATTTAATTAAATGTTATTATACTTGAATTTAATATTTATATGATGTTCTTACGGAGCGTCTTAGTCGATATACGACAAAGTCCATAATAAAGAGAAAAAAAGTAACATAGAAGAAATTACAATATTTTATTATTTTTCTAGAAGAAAGTGGTACTTTATCTCATAGACTGATATCGAAATACCTAGTATCTAGTAACCACTTCTATTTTACACTAGATAAGCAACTCCGTAATACTACTGTCGCATTCGATGAACACATTTACATAAATTTACTAATCTAAATTCGTGACATTGACGGTGAAGGATTGCAATTTATCACCTGTGAAATAACAGTGATAAAAATAATTTCACAGCTATACAATTATATTAAAATAGTTGTGATTTCCATACCCACTGTGGGAGTTAGCGATATTTATTGTTCATTTGTCAAGATTCAAGGCGCGATTCGAAGTGACAAGAGATTATTAATTGAAAAGGCCGACAAAGCTACGGATACCAATAAAATATGTAATTCATTTATACAGACATCGTAATCTACACATAAAATTTAGTAGTAAATTGTGTTATTTAGATTATGTAAATGTTTGTATTATCATGACACTTGTTTGTATTGATAATACATGTCACAACTACTATATTATACTAGAATCGCTATTACATTTTAATATACTTTTTTAGCGTTTGATCAAAGTATCACCTTTGTTTTTTGCTCTCATACTCTCTTCGCTATCGATCTTTTTTTTTTTTTCGAAATGTCTACGCTATTGACCCAGTAAGGTCTTAACAGCTTCACCGGACTACTAAGGCGAGCGCTTAAGGCACTCAGCCGATTTTATTTTGGCAACCAGTTCAAGGGTGCACGGCACACCTCGGCCTGGCTGTTGCCTGTTGCATGCAAAATCGCGACCTATCTTAGCTAACCTAGCTAACCATTCATATATGTATGAGTTGTTGAAACGTATATGTGTACCAAGCATACACGCCTCAACAACTCCTCCATATATTTATTATCGGAAAATTGAGAGTTTTTCAGTTCGATGAGGGAAAAAAGTAAATCCTTCCACTTTCATGTGTAAGCGTGTAGGCGTGCACGTGTGTGGGGATGATCGGGTAGTGTTGTAGCATTGATGTATATTTGTGTGTCACCATATCGCGCAAGCAACGCACTCAAGGGCTTCCTACCGAGGGATCGAACCTAGGCTTGAGCCGCTGCCGTGGGAGGCCTAATCGGGTTTCGCTATTGACCTAGGAAGGGCTTAACAGCTTCTTCGGACTATTAAGAGGAGCGCTTAAGGCACTCAGATGATTTTATGTGACAACTAGCTCAAGAGTGCACGGCACACCTCTGCTTGGTCTGTTGCCTGATACGTGCAATTCGCGACGTATCTTTTTTTTTTATATAAAATTCGAACTGTGTTGTCGACCACTTGTCCTATTAGT
Organism: Antheraea mylitta; assembly: GCA_014332785.1. NCBI lineage: Eukaryota > Metazoa > Arthropoda > Insecta > Lepidoptera > Saturniidae > Antheraea > Antheraea mylitta. The sequence goes on from JACEII010000040.1 coordinate 3,160,886, forward strand.
GTTACGCGACATGCGGCGACGACCTAACTCCCTTTGATAAATGCCTACAAAAACACCGCGCCTGCGCCTTTTTGAATTTTTATATTTTGTATTTAATAAAATTTATCTAAATATTAAATTTTCCATCAACAAATATCATTGGAACGGGGTCACCCGGGGTTAAGATCGAGGTTTATAAGGCTTCGTTACCACCCCGGTAGTAATACGTATAAGTTTCATCTTTACAACCTAAAACACAGTCCGGTGAAACTGTTAAGACCTGGCTAGGTCAATAGCGTAGTCATTTCGAAGAAAAAAACAAAACTAAACTAAACTTAAAACACAGAAAAGTGTGTTATTCTAGAACAATCCATTAATGTTTTCCACATAACTGTACCAAGTGGTACATCTAGTAATAACGAAAAAATATTCTGTGTAGCAAAGTATATTTTTATAACTAATACTACTGTAAATGATAAAATTTCTTAAGATATACTTATCGTTTGTTTAAATATTTTTGATACGACAATTACAACTGTCAAAATTTCAGGTGCCATTTTGAACATTAGCGTTTAGCGCGTGTGTTTTGGCATTTTCTAGAAAAATTTGATAGATATGTGCTCTATGAGTGTTATGTAAGTAGTTAAATATAAGATTATTGGTGAAGGTATTTTGTAAAATAAACCAGTTATCTTTTAGAGCTCAATGAAGTATTTATCACAGTAATAAATACATAACAATGAGTGTTTGAGAGAGAGCTAAATAAAGTAATAATAATTGATAAGGTAAATTATTACGATGTTTATACATAAGAATGAACTAGTGTTTGGATTGCGATTTTTTTTTAAATATATTTTTTATGCAATTAAAACTATTTTTCTAATTATACTAATTGGAATCAGGTCATGAATAGTTATAAACTATATAATAATAGCTGTGCCTGTCCTGTCAAATGTTTTTATGTTCAATTCTTTTAAATAAAAAATTGAGTTATAGCAAAATGGATATTGTGATAATATTCTCCGTATGCAAACATTTACACTTGTCAAATTTTGCAATGATCAGTTTAAGGCTACATACGTTTCGGTGAGTTACAACGCCATCTAGTGTTAAGTTATAATAACATAATTTTGTATTATGCTCATATAACGGCAGAACTATATTTTTTTTCTCTTTTTGTTCTTATACTACAAAGTAAAACCCTCATGTCCGCTGTCAAGCGATTTGCAAAATCCAAATTCCTTTCTTTATTAAAATTAAATACATTTCTATTAAATTATAATTTTTAAGATGAAAACAATAAAGAAGATCCACATGAATAATATTTTAGAAACTTAAAAACCAACTAACTTTGTAGGTGGTAGAGCCACGCTGAAGCCATAACTGTTTTCAGCATGAATGGGTCGGCTCACTTGGGGTAGTATCACCCGACCCACAGAAAATCGACGTGAAGAAACAGTGCTTGTATTGTTGTGTTTCGTTCGGTCAGTGAGAACGCCGAAGGCCCATCTCCCTTCTTCTCTCGCCTCTTTCCTTTCCTTTCCTTCCCCTCCCCCTCACCAATATACAGACTGGCAACGCACTCGCGACTCTCCTGGTGTTGTTAGTGTCTATGAATGGTGGTGATCACTTAACATCAGGTGACCCACCTGTACGTTTGCCACCTTTGATATAAAAAAAAAATAGCTGACCCGGCCACATGTTGCTGTGGCTCAGTTATAGAAAAAGAAGTTCAATATTAAAACGTGGTGTCATCTATGAGATATAGTATAACAGTTGATCGCACAGATTTCTGTCAAATAATCTATTTAAAGCGCCATCTATTCGAGACTGATGAGACTTACAATAAATAACAATAATCAACATTGGTAATCATTTAATTTATGATTAAAAAATATTGAGGCCATTAATCGAAACATAAATTATCCTTATCTAATGCCAACTTCCATGAAGATCGGTTGAATAGTTTCGGAGTTCATCGTGGACAAACAACGTTTATTATTAATCATGTTTTTTATTAAGATTGTCTCCTAGACTGTCCTAACTGTCTTAACTCCTAACTGTCTGTTACTAACATTATCTGACTAGATTTCATGTGACGATATGTAGAAATATACAATCTTATCCAAAACCTATATATAAACTTAGTAACTCTTTTATCTTGTATGATATTTTGACATATAACTACAATGTGTTAATGTAGAGTAGACCTATAAATATTATTTATCATAGTACTTGTGTTTGATTGCCGGATGCCAAGGTTATTGAAAGAGTTAATTAGTAATAGATTTTCAATATGATACTGTTAACTAAATCAACATCAAAAATACTTTATTATATAGGGCTTGAGAAGTTGGACGTCAAAACTATTGGGTTATTTACAAACAAAGTCCTTTTGTGTAAATAAAACACCTTAATTTTATTATACTATACACATTTAACCTGCATAGTAAATAAAAATGACTCGACAAAAAAACTAGTGGCGTCATCAAAATTAAACAATATCGTCTTCTAATATTAAGCAAAGGGTATTGATAATATACAGCCACCTGGTGGTGTAGTATAAAATTTTATCCAATAAATACTACACCGATTAGGACAAACAACCCATTCATCGAGAAGAACCGGCAACAAACTCGATCTGGTTTATAACACCCTAGCGGCTGAGATGTAGAGATGGTGATGCAGATCGATTAATCGTTTTTTAGACATAGAAAAATTGATTATTGTAATGATATTAAATATTGAATCGATTCACTGAAATTCTCAATTTCAAAAATCTAAAAGCTAATCAAACAGAAAATATTGAAGAGATCGTTATAGACCTGGATTTGTTTCGATTTTTTACCGAGGATCGCCATCCATAATGGGTTTTTGTTTTTTTTTTCGAACTGACTACGCTATTGACCTGGCAAGGTCTTAACCGCTTCACCGGGCCACAATCCTTAATGGAGTGTAAGAAGTCAAATATTTTAACAGGCGTCGGTATGGTAATTAATTTGTCAGCCCTCTCGACAGCGACATACAGATGTACAAATATAATGCACAGCGGCATCTGTTTGTGTACAAACGACTTATCACGTAGCATTTCCTCCACAGAGGCAAGTTGTGAAATCGAACGCAACGTTCAACGCCTTCGTAGTTCCAGGCCCGCCGGAACTCACCGAGGATCTGGTACCAGTAACGATGACCAGAGAACTGGAGCTGGAAGATGACATGAAAGAGTATTGGGGCTTCTATCTGTTGAAGGGATCTTCTGTGACAGTTTCAGCTTGTGTCAGGTGATTGTAAAATTAATTATTATCTCGGCCATTCGTTGATACTTTAGGTAATGCGAGTATTTTGATAGAGAAGTATGAATTGATGTCTCCAAGTTCGAACCCAGGCTTGTGATTATATAGTTTTTGAAACGGTAAAAAGACATGTTGTGAGGAAATCTAAACCTACATTCTTGTAGTATCTATAATGAATTTTTCGGGGCTTAAAATTACCAATACGTCATCTACTGGCGTTACCATTATATCTTTATTGTCCATCGATAAGAGTTCTTTGGCCTGGGCCTCTACCGGTAGCGGAACTCTTATAGGCTAGAAATTATTATCACAAGTATTCGTCCACTAGACAAATTTCGACGATACTCATAATTAATTATTGTTCAAAAATAGATTAATGGAGTAATTACATAATTATAAATTATATTGACTTCGAAATTTCAATGTAATGTAAATCCTTTTGTATATAAAATTTCTTGTTTGTTTGAAATTTTGCAAACAACAATATTATCAATATCTTCAATTGTAATAATTCAAAAATGAAATTAAAATATGTTCGTGTTGAAGATATGAAAAAAAAATGTTTTCATTTTTTTTTACTAAGACTAAAGCTCTTCAAGAGTTCTACATAAAAAATTAAACCTGTTGATAAACAAAAGTAAAGCTAATGAACTGTTTCCATTTTATCCTCCTAAAGCTCAAAACATTGATATAGGTTTTTATATACATCAATGGCCCAAGGTATAATGATCGAGATGAGTTAAAAACACAATGTTCAACATGTAAAAATATTTTACATCTTCCAGCCGATTTAGTCTTTTTTGAAGAAAAACTCAACCAATATTTTTATTTATTGTACATTTAAATGCACATTGGGTGTTTAGATCCTGAATTTAAAATAAAAGAACATTATTAAATAATCGTCTATTACATATTATGGCAATACCATAATACTAATCACAGTATAAGGCGAAGTTACAGTTAAGTGTATATCTTGATGATTTATTTATTTAAACTTGAGTCTGAATTATACGTGTTAGTTTTTACTATGTACATTAGGTCTAAAGAGGCTATTATATATAATAGAAATATTGGTTATTATTAAATATAATTAATAACTACAATACTAACAAATAAATACAAGTAATACATTACTTGGCGCCTAATTTATGTTATCACAATAATAGCTTGGGAGTTGTAGGCCCTCTATAAGTTAAGATTAAAAATGAAACTTAATACTCAGAAGTAAGTGTTATATTAAAAAATAATATAGTATAACCTTTTGACGGTATCAGATGGCCGGGAGCATCTCTTATCATGATCAAAGGGTACAAACACTTACAAGAGTGCGCATACATCGGAGACGACTCTTCCGAAGAGCTGGATGAACTTCTAGAAGCGTACCACATGGGTCTTATGTCGAACACGACTCTGTTGCAGAAGATAAATGAATTGAACAAAGAAGATGGAAAGGCTAATGATCCTGGTGAGTATGATGAAGTATATGAAGCTTTATTTATGCAAATAAAAATACTATAGCGGAAAACATTGCATTTACCACAGACTAAATACATTATCTGATGATATTACTTCGCAATACATAAACAACAGGCTATCATTTGATCTACATTCCATCTACCAGAGGTACCCAGACTTTTTTTCTCATATACCACTCTCAAAATTTAGCTAGTTCGATATGTGAGGTATCAATGATGCAGGTGATGTTCTAATGCATATCGACCCAATGTCCGTAGGTTCGAACGTCGGCATGTACCAACGAATTTTTCTCAATTCGCGTACATTTGCTAATTTCAATTGGAAAGACTGGTTGACGGTGAAGGAAAACATTGTGAGCAAACGAAAACCTGAGAAATGTTCTTATAGTACTATTGTATATGGGAAACATACAACTATGTATCTCTCAGAGCCTGAAATCGCCACAACGTCGTGGGTTGGCGTGGTGATTGTGACGACACTTTTCTTCGGGAAGAGGCATAACAACATAAAAAAGAAGAACATAATATATCAACTACAGTTGTTGCAGTATATTATATTAGGTGAATTTGATTATTGTTATTATACTCAGGTACCATGAGAAGACACAAAGCCGGTGTCAGCTTCCACGACCCAAACAATATTGCGAACAACACATCTTCATCTTCTGAAAGCGTTCCTGCTATTGACGTCACGGACCACGATCCTAAGGTAAATTATGATTATAATACTCCTTTGATATCTCTAACAACCTCACAACTAATATAGCATATTGTATATAAGGTGAATGGTTAAAGAGTCGCAATATGCACAGGGGTTACTCAGTAGTCGTTCCCGGTTCTAAATTAATTAAAAAAATAGGTGTTTAATATTTGCCCTAATTATATTGAGAAATGCACAACTTATATACACTCAATATAAGGTGATTTACGCAAAAACGAACTGGTATAATAAATAAATCACGCTACGCACGATAAGCAGTTACGTAATGATCTACCTTAAAAGCGCCCCTTCAATTTTTGTTATTGAACCCAGGTGTGATTTTTCTACTTTAGTTTTAGAAAAAACTTTAACTAAGATTCTCTTTGTTGTTTATTAGTATATGTTTTAATATTATTATTTTATATGTTAAATGTGACTATGAACTATCACACGATTGAAAGGTGTCTTCCTTTAAACAGTCACGGGGTATTTTAGCCTGAAACAAGTCTTAAATAATTGATATTCTAACAAAAGTAGATAAATCTGTCCAATATTGTCAATATTCCTTTTGTAATGCTACAAGGAATTCAAGCCACTTTTTTTACTTATTAGTATTTCAACTGTTATTCTTGCAGCTGAAAAAGATTGATTACTTTATTTTTAAATAATATTCATTTCGTTACATGTATTAATAGTTTTATTTCCTTGCTTTACTTCTCTGTTTTACTTGAAGTAACACCGTAAAGAGTTGTGACTTACCAAAAGTGTTTGCAAATTAAAAAGCCATATTACCTATTATGTATAAAGAATTTATTTGTACTAATTCACCAGGAATTAAGAGAGATCCTCGAGAGACTCCATGCTTTGAAAGAAGCAGTTAAGATGGAGCAAATGAAATACTTTCAATTACCATCACATTTGATGAACCTGCCGGCTCTGCACCGGCACAGAGATGCAAATGTCGACAGAGATGAGAGGAAATGGTTATCATTTGAAGGTAATTTTTGATTATTTTAATTATATTTCACTTATATCCGCATTCAGTAAATCAAGTTTGTGGTCTATTTGATTTTAAATGATTACTATGACTTAAAAAATTTAGAGCAAGACTATTTGTTTTTCATTTATTCGAATTTGAAACGGTAAATGTGATAGTATATGCTTCTCATTATGCTCTTCAGACCACAACAGAATAGAACGAATAACGTTATTTTGCTACATAAACAGCTCTCCGTCTCTTTTTTCTATTAAACCAGAGCTACGATTTTAAAAAATAACTCAAATGTGTATTTATGAACTAGCTCTTATGCATTAAATACGCATTTTCTTAAACTGACAATTTTTTTTAACTCCACTGTGTATTGATGGTTTATATTTCGTTGTATAATAACCGCTAATAGCTTACAAAAAAGCAGATATCAGCATTATCTGTATTTTGAATTCAGATGAATAAATGTTTATATGATACTTTACACGAATTTGATTCAAAGTATAAACAAATAACTGACAACAAAATTAATACTTTTGAATAGAGATCTACAGCATTAAATGAATAAACTTAAATCAATAAGTAAATTGATCTATTCTTGAATATGTTAAAAACTAAATAAGGAAGTTATCTTATATCAACGAACGTATTGTAATATAGAAAAAGGGGAGTATTTCAATATAACTACACTATTTCAGATATCGATGGAAACAATAGTGAAATAATTGATACAGTAAATAACAATACAATTAATACTCACGTAGAACGAAAAGAAAATAAAGACAATACAACAACCATAGAATCTATTATCATTAACAAAGTAAATAAAAATGATACACTAACAAAAGCACATCTTGCCAATGAATCTAATGGGACTATGAAAGACATTAAAATTAACAAAGATAATGCAACAAATAAAGAAATTGCTTTAGAAATCAACCACGAAACTGAAACAGTAGTGAAAGGAATGCAAGACATTAAACTTTATAAAAATAATACAACAAAGAAAGACATTGCTTTAGATATAAACAGCAAAAATGCAACAGTTAAAACAGTAGTGGAAGATATTCCTAAAGAAAAAGAAACTACAGAGAACACAGCTTTGAAAGTACCTGTATTGGCCATTATATTAAATCGTACTAATAATAGCAATGAAGGTGATGCAGGAAATCATTATACAACGAGCTCAGAAAACAGCCATATGAATAATGAAGGAAATAGTGAAATGCCTGTTTTAAAAGAAGTCAATACGTTTTACCCAACTATGGTAAGTTTTCGGAATTTAGTCCAATGTTATTTTTTTATGTCCCTTAAAACATCCCTTTTATAGGAAAAAATGTGAAAGAAAAAACTATTAAAAACAATATATGCCGGAAGACGGTCCAAGTCCATTTTTAAATTTAAAAATGATGTTTTTTAAAAAAAAACAGCAAAAAAAAAATTGGTTGCCTGTAAAGTCGGTATACGGGCGAAAGTTTTACGTGACAACGATTTTGAGTGGTAAAATAATTTTCGTATAGTAGTCTCTCTCGCTCTTAGGCGGGCTAACCATGCCCGAGTGGAAGGGACGCGTGCCTCTCACTCGCTCTCATTGTAAACGCATAACGTGAGCGGAGCGTAACGCAGTTTCTTGAAGTGTCACCCGGCAAACCAATTTATAAGACGTTGTCACGTCAAATATGGTATATGTGATTTTAAAAAAAAATAGAAAATATAGCAATCAGTCATTCATTGAGAAATTTCTGCAAGATTAAGAGTTTGCTTAAAACAGAACTTGGGCTTGAAAAACAAATTACTTTCTTGTAATTTATTCCCTAATAGACCGGCTTCTCATAAACACCAGAAATAAACAATTAAAGGACAGCTATTACTGAAATATTACGATATTATTTGTATGTGAACTAACCATGGTATATTGTTTTAATCTACTCCATATTTGGAAAATTAACTACTTCATGTTGTAAATTTCGCACGATTATACTAATTTATACTGCAAAGCCTACAATCTTATCTTCTATATCGCTTATTTAACTATAGATCATTTGATTTGTTTAGCAAAACACACAAACAGAACAATCGTCTCGCGAGATATTTGAAGATGTCCTGAACAGATTACAAGCTTTGGGCGATAAAGGGAAGAGAGTGTTACAGAGGCTGCACGAGAATATAGGAATCGAGTACAAGAATGAGGTAAATATAAACGTTTAAAGCTTATTTAAATAACATTTCCTGGGCGACCAAGTCTAGCTCAATTCTTTAAGAAATATTTTTACATTAAAATAAACTGTTAGGTTTGCCTTACAAAATTAGCATTTTTTCACATAAATTTTTTTTAAAAAAGATATCGCTCTTATGAGTATAATAATAAAATTATTTATTTAATTAAAATAAATTGTTAGGTCGCCTTTCAAAATCATCATTTTTGTACAAAAAAAAAATTATGTACACTTGGATTCGAACTGGGGTTTCATGGTTTTTCTGCTATTTTTGTTTTGACGAAATTTACCTTATAGCTATATTTTTTCATTGTCCAAAATCTCAGTTAAATAAAATTTTCTATGAATATAATCTTGCTAGATTTATACGATAAAACTTATCGTCCCCAAAACTACCTACATACTAATTTTCACGGAAATAGATGACACCGCTTTCGAGATCCTGAATATATACAAAAATAAAAATATACAAGAATTGCTTGTTTAAAGGACGAAGTTTGGCGATACGTTTAGGTTTTCTGCTGATTTTTCGACAACCAATCTTCTAATATAATTACTGCCATTCTTGAGTAGGTAATGATATTACAAGTCTCTTGCGATCATTAAAATGAATTAACAAGATGGTGGCCGTCTTGTTAGAACTTTTCAGGTATTCAACTTTTGTGGCATATCTGAACCATGTTCCGTGGTAAACTATATTACGTAAAACACAATATTATAAAAAAATTAGCTAAATAGCATAAGATTATGAGTAAAATATTAAACGCACATGACATTACAAGATCCCGCCAAAATCTCTTTTATTTTTTATTTTGAGTGGAATGTGCCATCTAGTAGCGTTATTAAAAAATAAATTTTATAACAACTTTCGATCCTTTCATATTTATTGTTTTTATATTACAATCATAGATGGCGTTAATTTAAATATATGTATACGTTTAGTAGCTAAATGTAATCTTGTTTTATTTGTATTTGAACAGAATAATATTATTATTACTTTATTAAAATGACTAATACGTATAATAAATAATAATGAAACACAGATTCTCAAATTAGTTTTGAAATATAAGTTTAGTGCCAACTGCTGGTACGTAGTTTAAAGTTTTCAAATATTATTTCAAGCTGTTTTTTAAATAATTTATTTCCTGATATAAATCAAAATTTAGTTAAGTTACTGTTTAATATAAAATAACCAAGAAACTAAGCTATATTATTATAATGATATTTTAATCAAGGCGTGTTTTTAGTACTATCAAAAATATATTTTAAATTTGTTGTCTAATTTTTTTTCTGCTAATTAATTAATTTAACCATAAACATAGCCTTTCTTGATAAATGAGCTATATAATACTTCAAATCGGATCAGTAGTTTTTGTGATTAGCGCGTTTTATAATATTAGTATAGATAAAATGAATGAATTATGAATGATAAAATGAATACTGAATTTAGTAAAAGACCGGCATAATGTAAATACTATAAACTGTAATAAACTGTTCGTCCCATGTTTCATACTTAGTAAAACCAGTAATAGTTTCTTAGGTAACAGTGTTAGGTTTTACAATAAAGTCCCAAAACATGCTACCGATTTGCCGGACTGCAAATTTAAGCGCCATGTCAAGCGGGTGTTAGTGTCAAAAGGATATTATAGAGTGGATTAGTATGTGAACGATAGTGATGTCTGGAATTGACTCCTCTCTGTGCATCCACTATAAGCTGTATGATGTATTGGAAATGTATGTAAAAAAAATGTACCCGATCGAATTTCTTGCCGGTTCTTCTCGAAGGCTGGATTGTTTTCCGAACCGGTGGTAGTTTTTGACGTTCATAAGCCCCTTATTTGAGCCTAAACTGAATAAAGAATTTTTGATTTTGGTTTTGAAAAAATAATTTTAAATTTATAATTTGATGGACGTCGGTATATGGTCAGGAAAGTACTTGCATGGTTCTGATTTTTTTTTTTTGTTAAAGATGTTTGTTTGGTTACTGTTTGTTGTATAGACGAGGATGGAGTGTTATTTCTGAACAAACCAAGACAAATAAAGGAAAAAAAAAAATTGAGATATTAAAAATATCTAACGTGTATTTCCAGTTACCGAAGAGATCCCGTTCAAAGATAATGTCAGCTGTGACCGGCAGCAGCGAGGAGCTGGACCGGCTCCGACAGGTGCTGGTGGAAGCTATCGATGAGGAGAAGACCAAGTCCCAAAGGCAACGTAAGTTTACAAATAAGTATTTTCTGAACCATCTCTAGATATCTTAAACTAGTCACTCCATGCTTGATGTAAAAAATCGTAAACCCTAAAAAAACCTACGTGGTGTAAATACTAGAAACTATGCCGGTTGTTCCATGTTTCAGACTTAGTTGAACCAGTAAAAGTTTTTTAGTTTGTTAGGTTTTTTAGGTTTACAACTAAGTCCCAAAGCCAAATAACAGATTTACCGGACTGTTAGTTTAAGCGCCATGTCAAGTAAGTTTTGGTGTCAAAAGGCTATCATAGAGATCAATATGTGAACGAAGATGATGTTTGGAATTAAATCAATTTATATATCAATTAAATTTATACATATATGTGTTAAATCAGATCAAGTTTCTTGTCAGTTTTTCTCGACGCCTGGGTTGATTGTTTGGACCGATGGTAGCTTTGTCATTTTTAGTACCTTCTTAGGGCCTAAATTGAATAAAGGATTTTGATTTTCAAGGTCACTAAGATCAATAGCAGTTTTGTAGGTAATAGTGTTAAGTTTTATAACAAAAGCCTAGAGTACATTACCGATTTGTCAGCCGATACCACCGAACCAATTTAAATTAGTATCGTGCGTATGACATCTCTGATGCAGCAAGCGTCCATAGGTGGCGGTGACTGCTTAACATCAGGATCGTATGCTTGTTTTCCATTATCGTGGTATAAAAAAAATAGTACGTGTACGCGAATTCCTTATAAGTCATAATTCGTCGGTGAAAGCCGATCGTTTTGTGGTATTCAGGTGCATCCAGCTTTTTTGTCTCAAGACGTTCTTAATCCTCTCCAGTTTGGTTATATGATGAATTGACCGAAATTAACATAAAGAAATCCAATATTCAAATCATACTTGATCCACATACTTGTTTAAAAGGCTCGCAACGTACTTGCGACTCCCCTGGTGTTGCTAGTGTTTATGGACAGCGGTGATTACTTACCATTAAGTGACCCATCTGTTCATTTGTCCTCTATAATGTACAAAAAAAAGTGTGCTTTACGACTGAAGTAAAACTTCTTTAGTTCCATGTAGCTCTTCCTATTTTCACTAACGTTATATATTCCTCTCTACTTCCGTTCACCTCTTTCGGTCACATGTTTTCGTAACGCTCTCGTGACGCATTTACCAGCTTACTCCCTAAGTCGAGAATGCCCAAACAAGTTTTACTTAAATAAAAGAAAAAAAATGTATATATACAGAGAAACGCCGTGTTGCTAGAGAAGAAGCCAGAGCTAAACGAGAGCTGATGTTGGGGCAGATCGAGCTGAAGAAGCAGTTCAATGAGGATGACGAGGCGCGGGATTATGCTGCTGAGGAGGTAACACTTAGCAATTCACATTTTATCCACTTATTTTATAGTAATTTCATAAAGTAATACAAAAATTTTTGAAGAAAATAGATTTTTTGAAGTAAAAACTTCTTTACGCGCTTTAAATTATATATTTTTTGGCAACGGATAAACTTATGATTTTGCGTCATGACATTTTTTTTTATTGTAGCACGGCAAACTGACTGCACTGTGCCTGATGGTAAGCACAGTACAATCCAAAAATAATAGCGACCACCGATTGACACACTGTCCATCGCCGGTCGCCACTATCATGCCGGCCTGTAATAAGCTGGATATGCACAGGCTGATCCCGAAACGCGACCCGCAGAAGCGAATCACTATTACGGGCTTTTTCGCCATTCTACATGGTGGTTGCGGCCCAGTTAGGCTGTAAAACCCTACCACCCCGCTTGCGCCATTGCCTCGTTCGTTATTCAGCAGGGTGCACCACGTGCAGGTGAGGTTGGCTTGGGTGTCTCAAGTCGTATGATGTTATTCGACACCCCTTACACCCATGCCTCTAGCATGACCGTTCGTATTGCGTTTGCGCGCTTGGGTGAAACTAGCGACGCGTAGTAGAAGTCGTACACGGTCTTTCCAATCAGCACCTCTATAATAAGGGTTTTTTTTTAATATTTTGTTTTAGTCTGCAGACTCGTGGTCCGCACCTTTTTTTTGCTTATATGTAGTTTTTTTTTACGTAATAATCGTATCCGTAAGCATATATATATATATATATATATATATATATATATATATATACACATTATTATTAGTAGTAGTTATTAAATGTTCACTGTTTAATTATTATTAACTATTTAAAAAAAATAATAATAATAAGGGTTTTCGAACTAATATCTGTTGGTTATAGATATATATTTATAGCTATGTATGTATCCATAAAACAGTATTGCGTAAATCCTATACAAGGTTTTGATCATTTTTATTTATCTATACCAATATTACAAAGAGGTAAAGTTTGTGAGTTTGTGAGTTTGTGACGTTGTAGGGGATAATCTCAGAAACTACCTGTCCGATTTGAAAATTCTTTTAATGTTACATATCTCATTTTTCGGGGATGGTTATAGGCTATATATCATCACGTTAAGACCTATAGGAGCGGAACACCAATGAACAATATTTAAAATCAGAGATTTTGAAAAATCAGAAGTTACATTGTCACGGGACCCATGATCAGAACCAAACCAAACTTTTATCAAACTACCCTTGAAGTACATCCTTTCCAATAAAAAATGAATCATCGAAATCGGTTGGCGTGATATTGAGTTATTCGTCTATTTGTCGTGTACATACTTAATGCAAATTTAAAACTTATACGGTTTTGCACTGGGTGCCGTTGTCAGAACTGGATCAATGAAATGGGACCACATGGGAAGCACCAGTTTTAAAATAAAAAAGAATCTTCGAAATCGGTTCCCCAGTCCAAAGTTATGAGGTAACAAACATAAAAACAGACGAATTGAGAACGTCCTCCTTTTTTTGGAAGTCGGTTAAAAATACATCATCCCAACTTGTAGGGTTTAGAGCCGGATGGATACGCGGAACATCACGTACAGTTAAACGAGACTACAGCTTTCGATATGAGCAACTCGGAATTTTGGTCCTCGTTCTCCAGCAGTGAGGAGGCGCTGCTGGAGTGCGAGGGTCTGATCCTCAACCTGCCTCTGACTCCACACACAGCCTGTCACAAGGGAGCGTCAGATGAGGAGACATTCTCTGCTGCTAAAGCTAATGCTCTTACTTATAGGTAAGAATCTTGATTTAAACTACTGGAGGTTCCCAAAAATCAATTAAGTCAAATTGTTATTAATTTGTTCAATTTTTAATGTAGACTTCAAATTACTCTTTGTGTTTTTAACTTTGTGCTATAATTTTGTTAAGAATTTCAATTTTTTATCTTTATTTTCAATATCTTTGCTAACGATTATTGCTTCGATAACAGATATACTTTTTTTTTCGGAATGACTACGCTATTGACACAGCAAGGTCTTAACAGCTTCACCGGACTACTAATAACAGATATACCTAATCGAACTACTGACCTTTCTGTCTGTTTACTATAGAAATAATGTCATATCTTCGAATTCTCCGACGATAATTCTTACTATATTTGTAAGTGGTAGAGCCAAGCTATTACTGGTTTCAGTATGAATGGGTCGGCTCAACCGGGGTAGTGCCACCCTCCCACAGAAAACCAACGTGAAGTAACAGTGCTTGCATTGTTGCGTTTCGTTCGGTCAGTGAGAGCGCCGGAAAACCACCTACCCTCCCCTTCCCCTTCCTCTCCACACCCTTCCAACACAGGCTAAAAAGCACATGCAACTCATCTGATCTTGCAAGTGTCCATGGACGGTGGTGATCACTGAACATCAGGTGATCCACGTGTCCATTTGCCTCCTATGATATTAAAAAAAAAAAAGTAAATCTAGCAATAAATGTTTGAAGATACCGTTAAATTTTGTTGAAAGTCCGTTAGATTAGTTTGGATGACATAGAAATGTATTCCTGATGAGTTTATGTATTTTCTTTTTTACATTGTATTGCTTTTAGCGTTTGTCTAGAATCATCATCTGATGTTACATGACAACGTGCCCTGAGATGATAAATACAGTAAGCCTAGTGAATAGTCAAGTGCGTTTTTGAAACACACTATTAGGTGATCGGCTGATATGCAAGGATTCGAACCTTGTAACATTGAAGCTTTATCGCTTCAATGCCAATAGGTAGTGCTAAACGATGAAGTATACGTTCTCGTCGAAAAGGAACTGGGGAAATATATTTGCAGAGTTACAAATTTTCAACTCCAAATTCTAAAGAGAATATTTTTGTAGGTGGTAGAGCCACGTTGAAGATATTGTTGATTTCAGCATGAATAGGACGGCTCGTCCGGGGTAGCACCACCCTCTCACAGAAAACCGACGTGAAGTAACAGGGCTTGCATTGTTGTGTTTCGTTCGGTCAGTGAGAGCGCTGGAGACCTATCTCGCCTCCCCTCTCCCCTATACCTCTCGCTTTCTCTCCATTGCCCTAAACACAGGCTGGTAATGCACTTGCGACTCCTCTGGGGTTGCTAGTATCTATGGACGGCGGTGAGCACTTAACAACAGGTGACCTGTCTGTTTGTTTGCCTCCTATATAATATAAATGCATAATTAGAAATCTTCAAAGGCTAAAGAGCTGTAACAAGAGTTCTCTATTTTAGGATTAGATTGTAAAGATTCTATCGTTCCACGTCACAGGGTTCCAGCAAACGGGTACTATTTCTTCGTGTTCAACTCCGAGAACGAAGTCCAGAGGAACTACATCAGAGCGAAGTTCGACCTTCAAAAGACTAGATACGACGTCGCCAGGTCCAAGCTCCGGGAGTGCACCAACAGCACGGAGAGATGCGACCTGGCCTTGGACATATTCTCAACTCAAAAGGTAAATATAAAAACAAAAAAAAATTATTCTTAAATCTTGTTCTTGTAACCATATACATAGTATTCTTAAGGTATTTTTTTTAAGATTGCAGAGAAATTCAAAATTAAATCGTGGCGCCATCTATGAGATATTCATAACAGTCGGTTCCACAGTTAAAGCGCCATCTGTGCGAGGCTGATAAAACTTACAGTCAACAGCAATAATTAACATTGACAACCATTTAATCTTAACACAATTAACATACACAAATGTATGATTTAAAGATAGACGATTCGAATCTTTTTTTATAATGGATAAACTTGGAAAATACTAGATTTTAAATATTTGAAATAATGAGTAAAATCTAGTAACTAAATTAATCTTATAATCTATCTATGTATCTAATACCGTTAAACGAGCAATTCTTATATATTTTTATATTCAGGATTATGGAAATGGCGTCAGTTATTTTCATAAAACTTAGTATGTAGATGTTTTCTGGGACAATAAATCGATCTAATTAGATTTTTCATTCATAGAAAACTTTTTTATCTGAGTTTTCATGCAATAAAAAATAAAGCTAGAATATATTAAATTTCGCCACCGCTATCAAAAGAAAAATGGGTCAAATGGAAATCGTCTACTTCGAAAATGCGTCTTACCCCAGTTCGAATCCGAGTGACAGCAAAAAGATATCTTTTTTTATTTTTTGGTAAAAATATGCTAATTTTGTGAGGCAAACCTAACAGCTTATTTTAATTTAAAAATCTTTTTAAAGGATCGAGCTCGGTCGTCCAAGTACTATTTCATTAAGTTGTTTGTAAATTAAACAAGGGCTGAGCCATAAAAATAGCTTTTTTACGTATCAATGAAGTGAATGCTTTTATTAATACAACTAAAAATATAAATTTTGTAGTCGTTTTTTTTATTAATTTAGTTTTGTGCCGTGATATCACTTGCTTTAAAATAGGTTTCTAATATGTTTTATGTACTTCTGACAAAATGGAAATAAATTTTCAATATGATCAATTGCATAGAGCATAACAAATAAACTCATTTACTTATTTATAATATAGTTAAGTATCGTGGATGATCCCGAGGTTTATTTAAAAATTAAATACAATTTATACTTAAGAAGGTTTACTAGATAATCATCAGTCGTCATGTTTATACCATTTTAAGCTTTAAACATCAGGTGGTCGTTACCAATTGGTAGTCAAAACATAAAGTAAATATGATATGTCAGCGTCTTTGAAATTAGCACGACATAATAAAGAAGGATATGGACACTATGGTTATATGAGGTATGATTCCATATGTGGACGACGGTGATGTCTGGAATGGATTCCTCTCTATGCATTCACTAAAAAAGATTGTGATGTGTAATATATGTAAATATTATATACTAGCCTCTGCCCGCGACTTCGTTCGCGTAGGATAGTTACTTTGAGCTAACGCTAACACGCAGCGGAAGCTCTCAAGAGGAAAAAAAACACTATTTTTAAACATTCGTTATTAGTGCTCCACTCCTGTTGGTTTTAATGATTATATATGCCTATAACCTTTTTCGATAAATGAGCTATATAACATTAAAAGAATTTTTCAAATCGGACCAGTAGTTCCTGAGATTACCTCCTACAACGCCACAAACTCACAAAATTTTGTACCACATTAAGCTCCTCTCGGTAGCGGCTCAAGCCTAGGTCCGTTCTCTCGCCGTGGAGCCCTTGAGTACGCTGCTCACGCAATACAGTGACACAAACTCTTACATCACTGCAACAGCAATACACATATCACCCCCCCCCCCCCACGCACGTGCACGCATACACGCTTACACATGAAAGTGAAAGGGTTTTGTTTCTTTCCCTTATCGAACTGAAATAGTTTGGAAAATTATCCGATACGAAATATATATAAGGGTTGTTGAGGTATGTATGCTTGGTACACATATATGCTCCAACAACTCATATATGTATGAATAGTTAGCTTAGGTTAGCTCAGATAGATCGCGCATTGCACGTATCATGCAACAGCCCAAGTCGAGGTGTGCCGTGCACCCTGCCCAAATAGAATCGGCTGAATGTCGCAAGCACTCGCCTTAGTAGTCCGGTGAAGCTGTTAAGGACCTTGCTGGGTCAATAGCGTAGTCACTTCGAAAAAAAAACATGCTAGGTCAATAGCGTAGTCAGATCAAAAAAAACGGTGGTAGTTTTTACGTTCATAAACCATTTCCGAAAGCCTAAATTGAATAAAGTATTTTTGATTTATTCATTTTCATTTCCAGGTGGTATTAGAAGTACCTCTTCGAGATAACGACTCATTATGGAACGAGCAGTTTGTTATTATATCAGAATGTGAACCTCGGACTTCGATCTACATGGTGTGCGTCATCGCTGTGCCAATCCTCATTATGATATTCGCCTTCCAATGATAATCAAGTAAGCATTTTTATTCAATTTTTATTTATGATTGACTTCGTTCGCGGAGCGGAAGCTGTCAAGAGAAAAAAATCCCAGATTTTTAAGCATTCTTCATTGCTGCTCCTCTCCTATTGGTCTTAGCGTGATGATAAATAGACTATAATGCCCTCGATAAATGAGCTATATAACATTGAAAGAATTCAGATCGGGCCAATAGTTCCTGAGATTACCCCCTACAACGTCACAACGTCACAAAATTTACCTCTTTATAATACTAATATAAATTTCAACAAATCTCCCAGATTATTACCACCATTGTCGAATGGGTCGTGATATTACAAGTTCCTACGATCATTTCAATATTCTAATAAGATGGTGGTCACCTTGTTAGAACGTTCCAGGGAGTTTTTGTGGCACCACAGAATTTTATGGTCCGTGGTATTATTTTCCGTTAACTTCATTTATGCACAATAGACTAAGTTATATTACGTAAAACACCACTAAATTTATAAAATACAGACTCAAATAACACAAGATTATGAATAAAATATAAAATCCACTACATGACAGACTAAAATCCCGTCAAAAACTTCATCAACTTCTATTTATTTATTTATTATTGGCGGGCACGGCGGACATTGTCCCGTCCTGATAATAAGAAAACCTTGATAAACTATATACCTAAACCTTCCTCGTGAATCACTTTATCTACTGGTGAGAATCGTATGGAAATGTGTTTAGTAGTTTTTGCGTTTATCGCGAACAGGTAAACAAACAGTCGTGGCAGAGAACTTTGCTTTATAATACATACTGATGTATATTTTTATCTCCACTGATTAAACACGTATTATATATTCATATATCTACATATATGAAGTCATCAGTTCTCATAAGAATGTGACAGACAATAAGCAATTATATTCATGGTGTCGCTTTGAAGTGTCAGTAGCGTAGTTTATGTCAACGCATGATCTTGAATTCTGCAAACGTTTTCACCTTGACCCTACGTTTATATCCAATAAAACTTCTTACTTCGTCTTCATTAAGATTTCAATTAATATCTTTTAAATGGGTTAAATATAGAGTCGAATCTGTTAAGATAAATAAGCCTAGTAATTATTTTTGGAGTGAATCTTCTTGTTTACACGTCAAATATATTCAGTATTTTTAGTACGGGACTTCTTATAACATAAGAACATTCTCATATTATTACGTATTATAGAACAAAGTCATCTACCACGTATGTCGGACTTTACCAAACTACCCTTGGCGACGAGCCCTTAAGTGCGCTGCTCGCGCAAAATACTCAAACAAAATCTCACATCACTGCGACAACATTACACATATCACCTCCACACACGTGCACGCACACAAAGTAAAAGTGGTTTTATTGTTTCCCTTATAGAACTGAAATAGTTTAGAAAATTTATCCGACACAAAATACATATAAGAGTTGTTGAGGTATGTATGCTTAGTACACATATATGTTTCAATAACTCATATATGTATGAATATGTAGCTTAGCTTAGGTTAGCTCAGATAGGTCGTGAATTGCATGAGTCATGCAACAGCCCAAGCCGAGGTGTGCTGTGTACCCTTGAGCTAGTTGCCCAAATAAAATCGCCTGAGTGCCGCAAGCGCTCGCCTTAGTAGTCCGTTGAAGCTGTTAAGACCTTGCTAGGTTAATAGCGTAGTCAGATCGGATAAAAAAATGTCTGTCGGTCTGTCTGTCGGTTTTTACCAGTAGATATAGTGATTCATAAGGAAGATTTAGGTATAATTTGTAAAGGTTTTTTTTTATTATCAGGGCAAGACAACGTCTGCTGGGTCCGCTCGTATATGTATAATTATACATACAAGTAATAAAGTTTCACTTTCTCCGCGTGTACACACTGACACACGCAGTGTTTTTTTTTTTTCATAATGTAGTTTAATATATTAACATGTTCAAGTGGGAAATATTATGAAGTGTCTATAGTTGTCTTCTGGTAACAGTTATTAAAATATGTTTTACTAGGCTTTTAGCATATTCAACCACATCTTAGATCAACATTATTTTAGATTACCGGTAAAATTGATAAAGCAAAAAAAGCCGAGGTAGTCATAAGGACTGTCGATAAAAGTGAAAATTCCAAATTGGAATTCAAATTGTGTTATCTTTTAAATTTTTAAATTAATAGTCTGAATAATTTAAATTCCAATTAGAAATTAATTAAGTCAATTTAGAAATTGAATTTTTTATCACTAGTGTCTCTTTCCCATTTATCGGCACTCCGAATAACAATTATATACTTTGGTATACAGTTTTTTAATTCATCAAACATATGATGGGCACAGTCACATTCATTCAAGTCAGTCACGCTTACTAGCATGTCGTCACGCGAAATTATAAATTTATCTTCTGTCGAAAAAATACCGCTCAACGTACGTAAAAAATTTTCACCTCAAAAAACGTAAAAAACGCGTCAATACGATTACCTATTTTTGTAATAAAAACCGGTAAGTTTCCGATATTTCGCATCCCTAACACAAACTGCATAAATTATATACGTAATTCAACGTGAAGGTATGAAAGTTGTAAAATACGTTCATTACATCACAATTCCGTTATGTCCTTAAGTTACGATTTAAAAACATGTCCCGAATAATGAATACTGTACAAGGTCGAAACGTTTGTAACTGTCGTCGTATAAACTAACTCAATATGCTATTTAAATTAATTAAGACTACCTTGTTAATATACGACATCTTTCGTCATTATGGCCGGCATGACAGCGGCGACCGGCGATGGATAATCTGTCTCTCGGTGGTTGCCGATGTTTTTCGACTATCCTATGCTTAACATCAGGCATAGTGTAGTCACTATATCGTGCTTCGATAAAAAAAAATCTAATTGAAGTGATCAGTGGTGTTTTTTTTTGGTGTCAAACATCTATAAGCGGAGGGTAAACCTAATTATTAGCGTGGCGACGTAAAACACGAACATTCGATATATTCAAAAACATTTGCAACCCTATCTTGTAGACCACTCGTTCTACTAGTGTTACAACGACCTTTTTTTTTTATTTACGTGTGGAAATCCCTAACGGATACACACCCTCCCGGGGAGAGGACTCGCACGGACTAAAACCCCACAGTGTACCGTCGGCCGCATGTTAGGGGCGGCCAAGGACCGTTCTGGCTCTCTTCCTGAGAAACCGCCCCTGCAAGTGTTACGACGACCTAGCGGCCTTTGATAAATGCCGCCAAACACACCGCTCCAACGCCTTTTTGTATTTTTGTATTTAATAAAGATGTATATTTATGTAATAAAATAAATAAACAGTCATTATTTTATGGAACTAATTTGTATTTTTTTAGCTTTATCTTTTTATTATACCATAGCTGATTTCTGCCGTAATGTGTTATTTTATGCATATAACGTATACACAACAATTTTGATGTTTCACATCTATCAGGCGTCCCGTGACGGCTCAGTCTTTTTGTAAATAAAAATTTGTTTAGGCGCGCTGAGCAGTATTTTTTGACAGGAGATAAATTTATAATCTTGCGTCATGACATGCTACGAAGCGTAACCGAATGTATTTCGCTTGCACGGCTTCCGTCAAACTAGCTACGCATAGTATAGGGGCCTGTGTACATTATTATTGATATATTGCAGCTCATCAAATATTTGATTGATTGATAAACTTTATAAAAATGTGTGTAATTATTGTTCCGAGTACCAATATACATATATATGAAAATAAGGCCAATGTTAATAATTTCAATAAACGAATTCTAACATTTTAATATTGTCATATACACTATAATTAATTGAATAAATTGAGCCGTCACGGGACGCCTTGCAGATGTGAAACATCGTTTTTTTTATATCATAGGAGGCAAACGAACTGGTGGGTCACCTGACGTTAAATGATCACCACCGTCCATAGACACAACACCAGGGGAGTCGCAGGTGCGTTGCCAGTCTGTGTTGGAGGGGGGGGGGGGGGGGGGTGGGGGGGGTATAGGTGGGTAGCGATGGGCCTCCGGCGCTCTCAATGACCGGACAACGGTTTTCTGTAAGAGGGTAGTACTACCTCGGACGAGCCGACCCATTCATGCTGAAGGCAGTAATAGCTTTAGCGTTACTCTATCACCTAACAAGAATTGTTTTGTATAAGTTATATGCATAAAGGAACAGATTACGACAGGAATAAGCCATGGCATAATGAAAAGATAAATCATTACGAATTTGTTGCATAAAATAATAACTGTTTACTTATTTTATTACATAGATATTCATTTTTATTAAATACAAAATACAAAAATTTAGCGAGGCGCACGCGCGGTGTGTTTCGCGTCATTTATCAAAGGACGCTAGGTCGTCGGCGCGTGCCGTGTAACACTAGTGGAACGAGTGGCCGACAAAACAATTTGAATCTTACGCTTATACAGATAGAGTTGCAAATGTTTTTGAGTATTTCGTTAATACTACAGAGTTTCTGTTTTTCGTCGCCTCGTCTCGCCACACCAACAATCAGGTTTACACTCGCCTACAGATGTTTCACATCAAAAGATAACTGTTTATCCAATAAGGATTTAGTTTAATTAAATACATGAACAAAGAATTCAAAATCATATAGTGTGGCGACATATGCAGTGGCGACGCATCATCACGCCAATAGTCGGTCTGAGAGATTATTAAATGGGGATCATATTACACTCTGTAATAGTGACTCGCATCAGTTAACCCTTGAAATGAATGTTTTTTAAATATAGACCTACTAGCCTCTGCCCGTGGCTTCGTTCGCTTTTTTTTTTCGAAATGTCTACGCTATTGACCCATCAAGGTCTTAACAGCTTCACCGGACTACAATGTGGCTTCGTTCGCGAGGAGTAGATACACTAACACTAACACGCAGCAGTTCTCAAAAGGAAAAAACATCCCAATTTTGAAACATTTTTCATCTGTGCTCCGCTCCTATTGGTCTTAGCGTGATGATATATAGCCTATAACCATTCTCGATGAATGAGCTATATAAGTACTCAAAGAATTATTTAAATCGGATCAGTAGTTCCTGAGATTACCCCCTACAACGTCACAACATCACAATCTCACAATTTTTCGAAATGTCTACGCTATTGACCCAGCAAGGTCTTAACAGCTTCACCGGACTACTTAACTTTACCTCTTTATAGTATTAGTATAGATTATTAACTTTCGAGATGGTAAAGATTACGTTCGCGAAATCTTTATCGCTAAATCTCTAAATCTCTCAAATGATTTTTTTTAAAATAAGTACACTATTCAGAATTCGCAAAAGAGTAAATAAAACACTTATTTTAATACTCTAGTACTGTAAAAGTTGATTATGTTTCTATGCTTAAAATAGACGCATTGTGTCTCGCTCGCACGTATATAACAGTAATATCGCTATCCTTTTCACTCGTAAGCACTGGTTTGTTTCACACACTACTCGTCGTGGTATGTGAGGAAATTTTGCTGGAGTGATATTAAAATAACACTAAAATGCTGCTTTGAGTAAATTTAAAATCTTACTAGTGGTCAACATTTTAGGCACTACTATTCTTCCTTCAATGCAAGTACTTACATATAGAGATCTATGTCTACACAAGGGGTTACGACAGATGTTGTCCTGCCTTGATATAAAAAAAAGTCTTAAAAGTCAATTGTGGCGCTACCTGCCAGGTTCACTTGCAAATGGAAACCACTCTATAATCTACCTGAACGCACACAAAAAAAATGATCAAAATCTGTCCAACCGTTTATTAGGAAGAATTCAATTACATATACACGGATAGAAGAATGTATACATATAATAAAAATATACATATAACGCTTCTGTACTTTTTAGATTTTTGTTAAAAAAAATTGTAGCCTAGGAAAAAGTAACACCGTACATTTCAATCATTTTTAAAAATGTCTGTCTCTTTGTTTGAACACGCATCACTGCTAAATAACTGCGTTCATAATAACACCTTTTTAAGAAAATCATAAAGCATATTTTCGAGTAACATTTAGTCTTTGTTTTATATAATTAAGTTCAATCTAATAAAAGTTATTGTAACTTGAATAACGATGCTAATTAAGGACGAGAGAAAAGTATATAGTAGTTAGACTTAGTACATTCAAATGACTTTATTATTCTTAATACATTCAAATGACTCCATTAGTCACTGTTGTACACCAGATTCAACGCGAAAGAAGTCGCAGGCACAGCTAGTTATATTTATAAGGATAATGTATATAGGTACTTCCATTTTAAGGACATAACATAGCTTGATTTTTCTGGTTTGGTTGAACAAGAAATCTCAGGAACTACTGGTTCGATTTGAAAAATTGTTTCAGTGTTATATAGCTCATTTATCAAAGAAGGCTATCTATATATCATCACGCTATAGGATCAAAAAGAGCGGAGCACCATTAAATAATGTCTCAAAATCGGGTTCTATTTTCCTTTTGTGAGCTTTCGCTCTGTGTTAACGTTAGCCCAAAGTAACTATTCCACGCTAACGAAGTCATGGGAAGAAGCTATTACACTATATAATGTTAAGTGTTGCAATAAAATACAAATGGATTTTTATACACACAATACCATATGTTACATTTCGCAAGAGAATTCTCTCTACAACATTGTTTAACGAAATCCGTCGACAAATCCATTTACAAATATACGCAAAAACCACAGCACCGTTACAACAGCTTGTTCAATTTTAATAACTTATTTTACCTTTTCATATTTCAATGTTGTATTGTGAATTTTAAATTACTTTATTCATTAAATCAAAATCAATAATAGTTTACTCAATTTAGGCCCATGAACGTCAAAACTACCACCGGTTCCGGCAAAAGATTTAGCTATCAAGAACAACCGGCAAGAAGCTCCATCTGGTTAATCTTTTAGCATACACTAGCGGTCCCGGCAGATGTTGTGCCGTCCTGATCATAAAAAAAGAAACCTTTTTTTATATGACAAACTAACAGGCGGGTCACATGAAATTAAGTGATCACCGCCGTCCATAGACACTAGCAACACCAGGATTGTGGCTAGTGCGTTACCAGCCTGAGTTTAAGAGGAATGGGGGAATGGTGGGAAGGAGGAGACAGAGAGGAGAGGAGCGGAGAGTGGAGGTAAGCCTTGGACGCTCTCACTGACCGAACGAAACACAACAATGCGAGCACTATTACTCCACGTCAGTTTTCTGTGAGAGGGTGGTACTACCCCGGAACGAGCTGACCCATTCATTCTGAAACCATACCATACTCCATACACTTTACCTACTGTTGCAAACCGCATGAATACCCCTTGAGTAGTTTTATCGCGTTCAGACAGACAGACAGATGAGATAGAGGACTTTGTGTTACACCATGTAATGATGATATGTACTAGCTGTGCCTGTAACTAGGTCCGCGTGTAATTTCAATTATAAACAAAGTGATTAATCAAATCATAGGATTGTATTTTGTGGTAAAACTCGACATCGACGATTTAGGTTGCCTGACCGTTTTTTCTTTTATTTTGTTCAACCGACGATTTTTTTCTCCGAGACGCAGCGTGGCACTACAGCATCTAGTACATCGTATATATTTTAAATTTTTTATAACTACATTTTAGTCTTGATGGGTGTACAGTGTTAAGACAATGTTAGTTACATCAAATTCTTTCACATATTAATCCATCCTCTAATAAAACTTTGGAGATCAAACTCGCTTGACATGCTGTTAGAACTTAGCCTACAAATCCATAATATTATTAGCGGCTTTGTTACAAAACCTAACACTCCTAATCTAGACGGACTGACAAAAATTAAAAAGACTATGGAAATTTAATTACTGATAAATAGCCACTCCGAAGTATTTTTCCTGTAAAATATTTTATATACAGATTTCGTCACGTTACCCATTTATTAAATGTATAGATTCTCCTGTCCGTGTATATGTGATTGAACTCCATCTGAAGGGCTGGACAGATTTTACTTATACCATATTTAACGTGAACATCTGTGACGTGTTATGTATGCCTGTGTTATTTGTTTTTACTAATTAGGTTTGGCCTTTAATTTTTCTAATATTAATTATAACCGACTGAACGTCCGCCTATCATCAAAAAGGCTCTCATCGAAATCAACGCTGTAGTACTACAACTGTACTGCACATATTGGCTGAATAGGCTTGGCAATTGTTGGACTTTTAAGAAAACTTAATTTTCACATGTATTTTACTATATTTTACCTAAATAGTTTGTTTAATTGAAGGTCATTGTATGGTTGTTCCAACGATAAACAATTTCTTTCTTTCTTTCTTTCTTTCTTTCTTTCTTTCTTTCTTTCTTT
>JACEII010000040.1:3191741-3210767 GCA_014332785.1 Antheraea mylitta
CGGTCGCCCAGGTACTTTTATATAAACGAAATAATTACTTCACATTACATTATCTATATTGTATTTATAAAAAGTACAAAAGTCATTTAGGAAGATTATTGTTATACGATGCGATGCACTGTGGCCCACCATAATGTGCGCGAGCCTTTAGAATATTTACGTACTTTGAGCTATTTCTTGGTATCTCATCAGTGAATTTTGGTCACAATTGGCCGCACCTAATATCTGGCCGCCCTAGAATAAGGAAAGAAGCGGGCCTGATGGACGTTGTCGCCTCCGGATAATAAAAAAACTTGACATATTACACACCTAAACCTTCCTCATTAATCACTTTATCTACTAGTGAAAACCGCATCACGATCCGTAAAGTAGTTTTTGAGTTTATCGCGAACAGACAGACAGACATACGTGGCAAAGTATTTGGTTTTATAATATGTAATGATATAAAACAGTGGATTTGTCAGAGTTTGAAATCACCAATGCGTAGCGCGGCTGCGTAGTGATTATGCATACATACATTCCTACTCACATACCTTCGGGAAGAGGCCTATGGCCTTGTAGTCTTTTACAGGACAACCTGTATGATTATGATGTCTGTTATCGGATTTATCGAAACTTTAATGTATATATGCAAGACATTGGTGGACACTTTGACTAGATTTTTTTATTGTGATAATCTTTAAAAAAAACCAAGAATATAAGAAGGAAAACAATAAATATATGTATATTTTAAAATTTATAGTGTAGTTTTTTAATGATTTGCCTACAACGGTGGACATCTATCATTTTGTTTTTATATAAGATATTGTATTATGCTTTTTAATTTTCTTTATTTACCTCTTATATATTATTTTAATTTCATTCCCAGGGTTTAATTTTAGCTTTCACTAGCTGACCCGGGCAACTTCGTCTGCACCAAATTGGTTATCACTGGTTTCAATAGTATTTTTAAACGCAAAAAATTGAATAAAACTGATACCCGATTGCAGCCACAACTACCGTTTCCAATTGTGAATCCAAACTATCCACGGATTCACTGAAACATATACCCAGATTAAATGTGATTTTTTTTAATAAGCCTAGTACCCGTTCGTAGCATCATCTACCACTCCGTTGTTTATATTCAGGTGAAGCTGTTAAGACCTTGCTCGGTCAATAGGGTAGTCATATCGAGAAAAAAAAATCATCTACCAGGATCAATTAAGATAAAAACTAACCTACATAAAACTAAATACACATCTCTACCACTGACTTTGTCATAACTATCTTCAACTTGTATTAAAACCTTTTTATACCCCACTGAAGCGTCGTCAACTGTCACTTGCTTGAAACTATTGTCTAAGAGTTATAAACTGTTTCGAAAACGTATTTTAAATATATTTCCAATATATTTTTATAAATAATCTCTGTACCACTCACAACATAGTACCTATCACCTTTTGGTAATTTATCCATGTTGATATGTTTCTATTGTAGATTATTCTACGTTGTTACACTAAATATTTGGCATTAAATTTATATCGTGTTTTTTTTACTAACTTTGAAACGTTATTAAAATGGAATTATTATTGAAAGATATTTTTGGTATTGACAATACTGTGCTTGATGTTTTTTTTTTGGAAATAAAAATAAAAGTAATCTTAACCCATGTTAGAATAGCAGTAATTTTATTAATATTATATTTCGATATTAATAAGTACAAATTTCATCTTTCACACTAATTACTGAATTAGTGTGAAAGATTTAATTTTGTTGTTTAGATGTTTAATACCTGTATTAACTGAATATTTAGACCGATCTATTGCTATAAAAATAATATGTGAATAGAATATAGCTATAGGTATAGTTTAGTGCAGTACTGGCTGCACGATAAAGATAGTGATAATTGTAGCAACGTATGTTATCGACATATTTTTTTTTTTTCGAAATGTATACACTGTTGACCTGGAAAGCTCTTTACAGCTTCACCGAACTGTTGAAGCGAGTGCTGAAGGCACTTAACCGACTTGGGATGTTTGGGCGACCAACTCAAGGGTGCACGGCACACCTCGGCTTGGGCTGTCACCTGTTTTGTGCAAAAATCACGACCTATCTGAGCTAACCTAAGCTAATCTATCTAGATATACGTATACAAGTTATTGAAACATGCATGTTTACCAAGCATGCGTGCCTCAACAACTCCTATATGTATTTTGTGTCGGAAAAATTTCTCTAAACTATATAGTATAGGATAGGGAAAAATAAGGGTAGAACTCTTTGTTGTGTGTTTATTTCTCTGAAAAAGAAAAACAGCATGTAAGCGTGTAGGCGTGCACGTGTGTATAGGTGATGTGTGTGATGTTGTAGCAGTGATGTAAAGTTTTGTATCACTGTGTCACGTGAGCAGCGTACTCAAGGGCTCCTCGCAGAGGGAACGGACCTAGGCTTGAGCCGTTGCCGAGCGGTGCCTAATCTGGTGTGCGGGAGCGAAATTTACCCCCAGACCATGGTGGTGTGATAGTGATTATGGGGGGTGGACGTGAACACGCTTTGTTTGAAGAGACAGGCTGCTACTGATCTTTCGCTGACGTGATTGCATCAGGAGGGTAGGTAAGAATGTGTCGCGGTCGTTTTCTATACTGCGCAGCGTTGGGTACGGGTTCATAGTTCGTGGCGGATACCACTAAAAGGCTGGTATGATTCGCGGCTTTTTCGAAATAACTACGTGTGAGTGATTTTATATACGCCCAGACAGAAGGCATCTCCGGGTCCCTGTGGAGATCCTTATTCCGGACGTACCATGGGGCACCGGTTATTTTACGTAGGGCTCGGTTCTGGAGAACATGCAACTTTTGAATACGATTTTGCGTATGTGCAAAAACCGAACAACTGTACGTCATAATCGAACGGATGCAAGTTTTATATAAAGTGAGTTTATGTCTGGGGGACATTTTACTATTATGACAAAGCAAATGATAGAGACGACCCAAGACCATAACGGCTTTGTTTTACACTCTATCTGTGTGTGAATCGAAATTTAAGTGTTTATCTAAAGTGACACCGAGATATTTACCTCGCCGTCCCAAGCTATTTCGGTTTCGTATAGCCTGATGGTCGACGACGCATATATTTAAAATGGCGTCAATCTCAAGTCACACGTACATACCTTTACGTTTATCGTTGTTTCATTGTATATGGTGAAATCTTAATATCAATAATGTTTAATAAAATGAAATTTGTTCTTTGCTATGGAAAAAAATAATTGGTTTAAAATTAATTATTTTTATTTATAAAATATATCAGCGGGTATACATATATGATTGTTTATAAAGAAATGTTTCTGACTGTGATAAATTCATGCTTTTAATTGCGTTTAAAAGTTACTGAAAAAAAATGTTCCTAAACCTATTCATAAATAAAAATTAATTAAATCAAAACGCGCATTAAAAATACAACGTTAACCGGCTATCAAGTGTCCTTTCGGGCTAATA
The DNA here is from genome assembly GCA_014332785.1 of Antheraea mylitta. Taxonomy (NCBI): domain Eukaryota; kingdom Metazoa; phylum Arthropoda; class Insecta; order Lepidoptera; family Saturniidae; genus Antheraea; species Antheraea mylitta. The sequence continues at coordinate 3,195,212 of JACEII010000040.1, forward strand.
CCATCCTCTCACAGAAAATCGACGTGAAATAACAGCGCTGGCGTTGTAGTGTTTCGTTTGGTCAGTGAGAGCACCGGAGGCCCACTTCTCTTCTCCTTTCCTCTTTTGCCCTCCCCCATATACAGGTTGGCAACGCACTTGCGACACCACTGGTGTTGCTAGTGTCTATAGAGGGTGGTGGTCACTTAACATGACGTGACCCACCTGTTCATTTGCCTCCTATGATACAAAAAAATATATATATTGATATATTAAAGAACCAGGTATTCTAAAATTCTTGTTCTTTCAACGTTGCCAGCTCTTGTACTAAGGTGTCGCAAAAAAGTCTAGTTACGTTAACTACAAATTTTTGTTTTTCGTTATCCTGGAGAACCCCTTGCGCTTTATGGGACGAAAAGTATATTTGATGTAATCTCGTAGTATAAGTTATCACTATGTCAAGTTTCGTCAAGATTGGTTCAGTACTTTCAGAGTGATGCGTGTGCATAGGGACAGTCAGACAGACAGACAGACAGACAAACAGACAGACAAAAATTGTAAAAATATTATTTTTGGCTTCTATATCGATAACATAGTCTATCCTGATTAAAATTTTCAAAAAATATTTAATGTACAGATTTCGACTTGTTACAGTTTTATTATAGTATAGATTATTGAATTAATCTTCGTTTATTCCTGCTTAACTTTTAATTTCAAATGTTAAAATTTCGGTGCTATGTCGATTCTCTTTTTTAATATTTTTGGTAACGCAAGTTTTCTAATTGTGTAAACACCCCTTCAGTCTTCATTTTATTAGATATTCATTTCAACTTTATATTTATCGTTATATATCGACGATTTTTTTTATACTATTGGCGGCAAACAAACATGCGGGTCACCTGATGATAAGTGATCACCACCGTCCATGGACATCTGCGAAACGAGAAGAATTACAAATGCGTTGCGCGCCTTTGAGAAAGGAGTAGGCTCGTTTCTTGAAAAATGGCAGATTGTATTCGTCCGGAAACGCTGCCGCTGGGAGTTCATTCTAGAGAACTGTCGTAAGCGGAAAAAACGAACGTGAAAATCGCACGGTGCACGACGTCCAACCATTGAGATGACACTGATAGAACTTCAGTCCGTGACGAGTCGTTCTGTAACGGAACTCAGCAGCAGGTACCAGTCCAAACAGCTCTTCAGAGCATTCTCCGTGGTAGATCTTATAAAGGACGCAAAGCGACACTACGTCCCTACGAAGCGCCAGGGTGTCTAGCCTTGAGGAGAGCATCTGGTTGCCAATGATTCGAGCCGCTCGACGTTAGATTCGGTCAAGAGGAAGTAGGTGACATTGAGGTGCTCCTACCCAGAGGTGGGAACAATATTCCATATGTGGACGGACTTGCGCCTTATAAAGCTGAAGGCGATGACCAGGTGTGAAATACTGTCCTGCTCTGTTGAGAATACCTAATTTTTTTGAGGCTAGTTTTGCTCTGCCTTCCAAATGACCACCAAAGTATACGTCGTTTGATATATCGACACCCAGGATACTGATGTTAGGCTTGGCGACTAAGAGAACTCCCTGGAAGATATGAACTGCGTTAAAGAGGGTCTTTTTTGCGGTAAAGATACAGACTTACGTTTTAGTGGGGTTGAACTCGACCAGATTTTGTCTTCCCCAATCTGAGACAAGCTCGAGAGACGTCTCAATTTCAGACACAAGTCTATTACGGCTCTCATAAACGCGTTCTCGAGAAACACCTGCACGACTGGTATAAAAGGAATCCACAAGACTATCATCTGCATAGCAATGAATGTTGCTGATTTGCAACAAATCATTGATATGCAGAAGAAATAAGGTAGAGAATAGTATACAGCCTTGCGGGACACCAGCACTCATAGATCTGAGATACGAGCATGCTTCATCAACGACGACGTTTATGCTCCGATCCGTGAGAAAACTGGACACCCAATTGCGTAGTTTCTCGGGGAGTCCATACGAAGTCAGCTTCGTGAGGAGCGCTTCGTGCCAGACTCGATCGAAGGCCTTAGCAATATCCAAACTAACGGCCAGGGCCTCACCCTTATTTTCAACTGCTTCCGCCCATTTTTGAGTCAGAAAGGCTAGAAGATTACCAGCTGGTTGGTTATCTTCTAGATACTTCAGAAGCTGGCGGTTGATGCAGGATTCCATTATATGATATGATATGATAACTTATAATTATAAAGTTAAAAATAATAACAAAGCCTGTGATGTTATGCTTTAGAATTATACTAATGTAAAGCTTCATCAAAATGAATACTTTGTGTATCCGAGTTAAAAATTCATCGCCAAACTATATCTTATAATATCTAGTATTTTTAAAGTATTCATCGACATTATGTTATCAAGGATAGAAGGAAGGAGGAGGAGGAAGAATAGAGGTGGTAGATGGTAAAGCCAAGCTGAGGCTATAACTAGTTTCGGCATGAATTGGTTGGTTCGCCCGGGGTAGTACCACCCTCTTACAGAAAACCGACGTGAAGTAACAACAATGTAAGAAACATTGTTGCATTTCGTTCGTTCAGTGAGAGCGCTGGAGGCCCATCTCCCCCCTCTCTCTTCCCTCTCTCCTCTCCCCTTCCCCTCTTCCCTCTCCCCTTTCTCCACCAACATAGGCTGGCAACGCACCAACGCACTTGCAACACCTCTGATGTTGCTGATGTCTATGGACGGTGGTGATCTCTTAACATCAGGTACGCCACCAGTTCTTTTGCCTCCTATGATATATAAAAAAAATAGAGTTATAATATTGAATTCCTGAAACGAATTCATTAATAACACCCACCTTCATACATCCACTAAAAACGATTTCAAATACAATGCCTCTTTATAACAATGTACACGATAAATAATTTTTTACCGGTTCTCACTGAGTCGATCTGTATTTGTCGATAATGTCTATATGTTATCGTTAAGGTATGTCGATAGAAAAATCAGGACATCTCTAGTAGACTGTAGGCGTGAAGTAATTTTACTATAAAAAATGAGCCATCAACATCAGACTTCCTGATGCAGCAACTGATACACATAATATAATGCCAGTCATAGTGACTCGGTTTGCATTCTTTTATTTGTTAATGAAATTTCATATATTTAACTCACGATTGGATTTTGATGTATTTCTAATCGATGTATATTGGTTTATACGCTACTAGCTTTTGCCCACTGCCTCACTCTCGCTAATATCTAACTCTATATTCTTTTTTGTCTGTGTGTTGAGTTGAGAGGTTAAGGTATGTAACGATAACAAATAAACAAATTCACATAATATTAGTTAGACTTTACTATCCAGTGAATTTGTTTAAAAATCTCTCATTTGTAATGAAGAAAAATAAAAACATGACTTCAAAAATACAAGTCCATTCATGTTTATGAACGAATTGTAGCAATACTATACAATAATTTATACCTAAATTCTATAACTACAAAAAAAAAACTGTAGAAACGTCATTTCTGTACATTGTCAAAATATTTGATAAACATTAATACAGATAATAAGATGCGCATCAGAGTATAATAAGACTTTTTTTAAACTTTGTTAATCTACTCATTTATTAAAAAAGGGTTCATTTGCAAATTTATTAGACGATTTTTAATGTGGCTATCACAAGTTACGTGAACATAATGTAGCAAACATGTGGCAACATTAATCAAGTTAGCTTTTTACAGTTGGGTATTATTCAATACATTAGGTTATAGCCTAAAAATATTTAAGAAAAAATAATCCGAAGCTGTTTAACCGTGCCTAATTGAAAATATCTTTCACATTAATTAAACATGAGATTTTCTACTTTTACAATTTTTTTTTCTTACTTGTTTTATTGAATTACTTACCATATATTTTAATTTTCCATCTACTATGATCCCTTGGGGTGAAAAAATCTTGATGTGAGCATCAAAAAATTATTCTGTATATTTTGATAAAGTAAAATTATTTTTACCGGTTAATAAATTTTGACCTTATTTTAATGAAATATTTAACTGTTTTTTGACTATAAACTGACGATTTAAACGAAGTCCAAGTGAAAAAAGCCTATTTATCCGACACTTTATCTTCGACCAACACGACCATGATGATGAAACTAGGGATTGCGTTTTGAGATCGATTAATTTTATCCATTTTAACCATCGAATCGATCTCTGATACTATAATATCGTGATTAGGTTTTTTTTATGCCAATCAAAATAAAACCCGATACAATAGTTAATAATTATAATTTAAATAACGACCCAAAAAAATCTCATCAAAAGAGAAATATAGTAAAAGATCTATTTTCGAATAATCGATCCTCTCGTCCTCGATTTTTAAATGAGTCGATTCTAAGTATCACATATTCAGATCGAGGATCGATTTAAATTATGTTTTTTTTTTGTGAAGTAATTGCTAACTCTAGATGAAACGACACCAAGACACCGAACAATCAAAAGGACAACTGATTATGTGGGGGCACCTGGCTAAATAAATTACGTCGGATCAGCCGCAGCCGGAATAGCCGCATGTCATAAAAATACAACGACCATATGATAGCGCGCGCTATCTATACTGTGGTGCCATCTCTTAAATGTAACTGGCGCCGATGAACGATGATCTGCAACGATTTTAGATACACACTACATATATCGTTACGTGTGGGGCAGGATTTAGTCTACGGCGTGTGCAAAAAATAAACAAACCTTGAAACAATTGCTTTTAAGAACAGTCTGGTGATAAAAAGCAGCATAATATTGTGATAATTTATTGACCCGTTGTTTTATCTTTACAGAATTCAAATTAAGTTAACAGTTGAAATTATCTTCCATCGTTCACGAATTCACAGGAGAGGAGACCTTCGCATCTTCTCCAACATTGTTACAAAAATAATGAAGAATTAAGAAGTGTGGAGAAAGTATTACAAGAATGAAGTAAGCTTTTAGTACACGGTAAATTGCAATTGTTATCAATTAACTAAGGTTATACATAAGGTCGTAAAGTAAAATTTATTTACAGTGGACGTATTGTTTTTATAAATATTGATAGATTTTACTTTCTCTTTATTATGTAATGTATTACATAAAATTCATTTATAGTGTGCATCTTTAACAACCTTTTTCTTTTCAGTTAGTTAACCGATTTTCTTTATTTTAATTTGATAGGTGTTGTTGAGCTTTTGTGTTATAAATAAGGATACCATCGACTTTATCATATACTAGCTCTTACCCGCGACTTATCATAAATATCTACTACGGAATTGTATATCTTAAAATTACCTACAAAATAGCATGATAGTGTCCTTCTATCTTCGAAGAATAACTCATTATATTTATCTTTGTCTTTCACGTGTTATTCAAAATTAATGCGTTCTTAATAATTTAACCAATAGGTATAAAATATAAATAAATTGTAGGTGGTAGAGCCACGCTGAAGCTATTATTGGTTTCAGCATGGATGGGTCGGCTCCTCCAGGGTAGTACCACCCCTCTCACAGATAACCGACGTGAAATAACAGTGCTTGCATTGTTGTGTTTCGTTCGGTTAGTGAGAGAGCCGGAGGCCCACGTCCTTTCCTCTTTCCTTCTTTCCCTTTCCTTCCCCTCCCCCTTCTCCCATATACAGGCGGGCAACGCACTTGCGACGTCCCTGATGTTGCTAGTGTCTATGGACGGTGGTGATCACTCAACATCACGTGACCAACCAGTTCGTTTGCCTCCTTTGATATAAAAAAAAAATGAATAAATTATTATCAATTGTAATATGTTGATTACTTTCTGTATTTAATGTAGGTTATAGCCCTTTATAGTGTATCATTTTTAATAATATCTGGGGGGATACTAGCGTGCCCGGTGACAATAAAAAAATCCTAAAAGTCAACTACAACGCCATCTACCCGGTCTAATTGTGAATCTAAACCATTCTTAAATCCACTTGGACATACCCAAGAAACTTAATCGAAGCAAACAGAAGCTTATACATACTCAGACATGTACAAAATACATACCAACCTTATATTTAACGCGTAATGCGTAACAAAAATTTTTCTCCACCATGCCAAAAAAAGTTTCATTTTAAAAAAATACAGCCATATTAAGAACTTGCTCTTTCTTGAAGTCAATTAAAAATAACACTACGAATAAATGTATAGATAATGAACAATTTCGTTTATATTATGGTGGTTGTATAATCTGAATTCGGTATTTAGAAAGGCTTTACTACTATCGCTTTGCTTTCACAAAGCACAACCAGAAGGCCGGTTGTGTGCTGCATATCCAATAACAACATAATTTGAAATAACATTTATTGATTTGAGTCAGCAACTTTTACAATTATGTGAGTTTTATCTGCGGTTAAAATTATTTATAACTCCCCTTACTACCAGAACTTTTCAAATTTAACTTCTGCTCGTATCAGCCTATTAGTTTCTCTTGTAATTCAGTAAACGCCAAATCGTTTGTCCAAGATGAAGACCTCTATATAGGTATGGAATTTCGCTCGACCAAACTCAACCGACCTCTTTCTCTCTCTTATATTAATTTCGGTCACTAATCTAGGTTACTACTGCCCTTGTCAAGTATTTAATTACAGATATCTTGAAGTAAATTCAATGATCTAACAAGATAGTTGCTCTCTTGTTAGAATTTCACATGGAGGTTTTGTGGCATCTTAGAATTCATGCTCCGTGGTATTATTCACTACCAACAACTCCCTTTGCACACAATAACAGAACTTCTATTACGTAAAACACCATCAATATTAGAAAATATAAGGCATAACGAATAACACAAAATTATGAATAAAATATAAAATAAATTATTTGGCAGACTAAGGTCCCGCCAAAAACTCCAACCGCGGACCCGTAATGTAAAAAACTGGCATGAAATATCGGTAGCGAACAAATCATACCCTCCAACGTAATAAGTACTGTATAATAGTGCGCGAGAAAACACCGCTGAGGACAGGCAATTTACTTCGTTCCTGTACACTCACCGCGACCTCTCGCAGCGATTCGAGTCGAACTTCGATCAGGTTGATCACACTGTGGATACATACATGGTCAGTTAGTTCATTTCACTTCAATAGCTAGAATAATTTGGTGGAATTTGAGATCAAGAACGAAGTAAAATGTTCGATCAATTTTCAATTCTATGGCGTGATTTCTTTTTGTTATCGTCGATTAACTGATTATTCTATTTGTCGCTTTGAGGCTTAATTTATGTGGATTTAACTTCACTCTTTCTCGTTTATACATTTTTTTTTATTGTAGCACGGCAAAATGACTGCACTATGCCTGATGGTAAGCATAGTACAATCCAAAAATAATAGCGACCACCGATTGACACACTGTCCATCGCCGGTCGCCACTATCATGCCGGCCTGTAATAAGCTGGAGATGTACAGGCTGATCCCGAAACGCGACCCGCAGAAGCGAATCACTATTACGAGCTTTTTCGCCATATACATGGTGGTTGCGACCCAGTCGGGCTGTAAAACCCTACCACCCCGCTTGCGCCATTGCCTCGTTCGTTATTCAGCAGGGTGCACCACGTGCAGGTGAGGTTGGCTTGGGTGTCTCAAGTCCTATGATGTTACTCGACACCCCTTACACCCCATTTATTACATACAGTATTCTCTTCATAACGTCATCCATTAAAACAAAAGACTTTATATAACGTAGAAATTACTTCAATTTGCTTGTTTTATTATTTTAACAAAACCATTTATTTGTTCTGTGGCTTTCAATAATGAAAATCATAACGAAATAAAACATCTGATCCCTTGAAATTCGTTATAAAGAGTCTATAGTCTGCTAGCGGGCCCTGCGGACGTTGTCCCACTCTGATAATAAAAAAGCCTATTTTATCCGACCGCAGCGCCACCTACCAGATCCAGTTGTGAATCTAAACCATTCTCGGATCCACTGGAATACGCACACAAAATTTCATCAAAATCTATTCAGCCGTTTACGAGAAGTTCAGTGACATACACACGTACAGAAGAAATGTATGTACAAAGATATTTATTGAGAAATTATTAACTGTTCCAAATTTTATACATAAATAAATCAGCAGTGGAAAAATGGTTAAGAACGTCTCCCTCCTCTATTTGTCATCCGACTTTTTTCATTCTTTTTTTCTTTAGTAGTTATTGACGAACTTTAGTATTATCAATAAAAGATATGGCCAAAATTCGATCACTAGGCGAACACTCATTCATAAACAAAAATCAACAATAAAACTTCACATTATGCGGTCGTCGGCCCTATAATGTTTCAATGACCATGCAAAAGAAAATACAGATGCGTAGTTATTCAAATTAGAAACAATAGCTCATTCTAAACCGTGCAGATGTTTTGTTCTGTATGATTTTAATATACTTATAGTAAAGTTAGTTCTCTTCAAAATAGTTATTTTTGATAGAATTATGATATGTTTTATTATACATAAAAGACATTATAAATAATCTAGGAAAAAAGTGCAGGTAGTCATAAGGACTGATGATAAAATTGAAAACTCAAAAGAATGAAATAAATGTTTTCTTTCGAATTTTCATATTAATTATAGTGTGAATATTTAAATTTCAAGATTTATTCATTGAAATTTTTAATATTTGTGTGGTTTTCACATCTATTGGCACTCGGAGCAATATTTATACACATTTTTATAAATTTATTAATCAATCAAACGTATGAGGAGCTGCAAAGTATCTATATTACACAGAGACACAGACAGACGTGGCAGAGGACTTTGTTTTATAATATGTAACGATTATTAAGCAGTATTGTTCAAAGTAATTTTCAAGAAAAATCGTTATTCTATAGTTATTGCGTAGACAGTTTGAGAACACATAGCTATTTATAATAAAAAAATTATGCGCGTCATTTCTGATACGCGAGCGGAGTTTATTACCCTTTAATCTTACTACCACACCTGCATATGTCGTTATGAAGTTTTGCCTATGGCCAATAATAAACTCAGATGTGGTCACCACTGTCCAAAATCATAAAAGTTAAAGTTCTATACAAAAGAATGTAGACCTCATGAGGCACAGGTTAACAGATTTTTGGAAGCATAAGCTTAGATACCTAATTTATTACAAACTTTGAAAGATAACAAATTATACATTATAAAATCATATTTTTTGTATAAAAAAATATATTTTTAAATCATTGCTTCATTCGTACGAACTTTTTTTACGGACGAAATTTAAAATTGATATCGTGAAATAAAAATCAAAAACAATAAAATTGCCTTTTTTTCGAAATTACTACGCAATTGACCCAACAAGGTCTTAACAGCTTCACCGGACTACTAAGGCAAGCGCTTAAGGCACTCAGCCGATTTTATTTTGGCAACCAGCTCAAGGGTGCACGGCACACATCGGCTTGGCTGTTATCTTGGCGACCTATCTTAGCTAACCTAGCTAACTATTCATATATGTATGAGTTGTTGAAACGTATATGTGTACCAAGCTTACCCGCCTCAACAACTCCTCCATGTATTTACTATCGGAAAATTGAGAATTTTTCAGTTCGATAAGGGAAAAAACGTAAACCCTTCCACTTTCATGTGTAAGCGTGTAGGCGTGCACGTGTGTGGCGGTGATCGTGTAGTGTTGTAGCAGTGATGTATATTTGTGTGTCACCGTATCGCGCAAGCAACGCACTCAAGGGCTCCCTTCCGAGGGATCGAACCTAGGCTTGAGCCGCTGCCGTGGGAGGCCTAATCGGGTAAATAAAACTGCTTACGCTTAAATAGAAGTTCAATAAGTGTAATGTTTGTCTTATCACGTATATACGAATTTTTCATGCCTCATTCAATCTCATTTTTCCCACAACCTATCCATTCTTTTTTCGGTTTACCTCTACTCCTATATCCGAACGACATTGCTTTGCGATAGAAATAGGCTATGACAATACTTCAAATAATTAAATATTAATTTTTATCTATACTAATATTATAAAGAGGTAAAGTTTGTGAGTTTGTGATGTTGTTATGTTGTGACGTTGTAGGGGCTACTCTCAGGAATCACTAGTCCGATTTGAATAATTTTTTCAGTGTTATATAGCTTATTTATCGAGAATGGTTACAGGCTATATATCATCATGCTAAGACCAATAAGAGCGGAGCACAGATAAAAAATGTTTCGAAATCGGGATGCTTTTTCCTTTTAAGAACTGCTGCGTGTTAGTGTATCTATTCCACGCGAACGAAGTCGCGGGGCAGAGGCTAGTAGTGTATACAATTTTCACAGCAAGAGATAATCCGTTTATGTTAATTAACTATTGGGAAAATAATTTTCGATGAACTTACAATTGGAGAAAGGCAAAACTTAGTGTCTCTTTATACAATAGAAACATTTCTCAGGTATAAAGTTTACAGAGCAACTAGTCAAACCGGCTTCATAGGCTGTTTTCTAGACATTGGAAACAGTGGCATGCAATTAAAATCATACACATATGTAAACATTTCTTACATTTACTTATACTGGAGTCTATTGCTACCAACTTAAAATGTTTTGATTAAAGATTAAAATAAATAACTTAGAAGTTTGAACTTGGGCGAAACTACGTTTAAAACTGTGTCGTATATTCTTATCGGTATTTACTTTTAGAACTAGGTTCTTTAAGCGGGTCTAACAGATGATATTACAATAATCATTGGGTCTAACATATTTTTTCCAGTACTGAGTTGTCATTAGCATATTTCGAAAAAGATTTATGGTGGCGGTATATCAAGTCCATAAGTATTAGGAGTGCGATATCTCTGCTAGGAGAATTTTAGAATTATTGGACAGTAAAGTAACTTTTTTTTTTATATCAAAGGAGGCAAATGAACTCATGGGTCACCTGATGTTAAGTAGTCACAACCGTCAATAGACACTAGCAACATTAGGGGAGTCGCAAGTGCGTTACTAGCCTGTATATGGGGGAGGGGGAAAGAGGAGGCAAGGGAAAGTGGGAAGGGAGGTGGTAACTATTATTTATTTAGTACACGTCTATAAACTATTGACAGATCAAAATTAAAAAGTTGGATAAGATGGTAATTACGTATTGTTTATAATGGGGTTATTGCGTTTCTGTTGGGGTGTAAGGGGTGTCCAGTAACATCTTAAAACTTGAGACACCCAAGCCAACCTCACCTGCACGTGGTGCACCCTGCTGATCAACAAACGAGGCAATGGCGAAAGCGGGGTGGTATGGTTTTATAGCCCGATTGGGTCACAACCACCATGTATATGGCAAAAAAGCTCGTCATAGTGACTCGCTTCTGCCCGTCGCGTTTCGGGATCAGCCTGTGCATATCCAGTACCTGGTGACTTTCGTCATTATGGCCGGCATGACAGCGGCGCCCGGCTATGGATATTCTGTCTCTCGGTGGTTGCCGATGTTTTTGCATTGTACTATGCTTACCATCAGGCATAGTGTAATCACTTTGTCATGCTTCAATAAAAAAAAATATATAATAATTTATGGTCGTCGCTTCTGTTCTCCTACTTTATTTCTCTATTCTTATTTCTCGATAACCATACAATTTTTTTTCTGGAGAAAAGACACCACATCTTTTTCTGTTGCCCTGGCGACGATACGAAATCACATGATCGTGGGTTAAATATCACAAATATAAAAAAAATCACATACCCTAAACCCCAGCAAAATGGCAACAAGCATAATGTTCTCTAGAAGTTTTATAAGGCGCATTTGGGCGTTGTGGAATGAGTTACCTGGTACAGTATTCCCCCAAGGTTATGAAATAGGGCTCCACAAAACGGGACTAAAAGATGCTATTCAAGGTCGGCAACATAACAGCGATACCCTGGTGTTGCTATCGTCCATAGGCGACGGTATTAGATTTAACATCAGACAGGCCGTCTACCTGTTTGCTACCTTTTGACATAAAAATAATAGTTAAAGTGAAAATCATAACAAATAAACTCACTTGATATGTAATATCAGTTTAGGTATTGATTACGTTATTACTGTATGAGTTTCCAAGTATATATTAAATATTCAAAGCAGTTGAAAACATCACGTAGATAATCATTTGTTTTACAAGGTAACTTTAGTAATCTAATTTTGTCTCTTTAACGACAATGGGTGTTAAAATCTATTTTTAATTAAATATAAACATATATGTTATTTACATTTTATTTTTTTTTTACATTTGTATTTTATGCATACTGGAGTCGCTGACGTAAGATAATTGCTTTTTATGTTATCCAATTTGCTTGGGCGAAGGGCTTTTTCTAAGTCTTAATTTGAAAATTTGTCTTAGCACATATTGGTGTGTTCTGGCAGCTGCAATTGAGAGCCAATCTCCTCTAAGTCTAGCGTGTTCACCATCTTAGACCACATCATAGATTAACATGAGATAAAATTGCGGCTAAACGGTAAAACCTATAAGGTATAAAAAAATCATATTAATTTTGAATTTTAACCTAGACTGGATTTATTTATGTTATTCTGTCTATTATGGACGTTTATTCTCTAATTAAACCATTTATAGGGCTAATAGATACGGCCGTTAAATTTAACTAAACTAAACTTCGCACCTGCAGTCCGATAAAAGATGCATAAATATCATATACTATATGTACACTTATATTTATTTCACGGAATTGGATGTAATTGCCAAAATCTAAATTCTGCTATTTTATTATCTTTACACTAATTACCATTTCAGCTAAATACGTTCGCCACCAACGCCATGCGAAGCTGTTTAGAACCCTTAGACCAACAGAATTGACCAGTTTTAAAAACAAAACTGACTAAAATAACATATCTATTAATAATATATCTATTTCAAAGAAATTTAATTTGTGTATATATTAGATCTGTATTCTTTCCAATTTTGGTATTCTATAGTAATATTATAAAGAGGTAAAGTTTGTGAGTTTGTGACGTTGTGATGTTGTGACGTTGTAGGGGGTAATCTCAGGAACTACTGGTCCGATTTGAATAATTATTTCAATGTTATATAGCTCATTCATCGAAAATGGTTATAGGCTATATATCATCACGCTAAGATCATTAGGAGCGGAGCACAGCTGAAAAATGTTACAAAATCTGGATGTTTTTTTCCTTTTGAGAACTGCTGCGTGTTAGTTGTTGGTGTTAGTGTATCTATGTCTACGCGAACGAAGTCGCGGGCAGAGGCTAGTCATTTATATACGTACTGGGATTCGCTTGTGACTTCGTGCACGATAATTATAAGATTACAATTAATAAGATGACAGCCTATAAATATTTAAGGTATCTATAAGCAAAAGAGTTTTTAAACGCAGATCACGGGGCCTAACCAAGTTGCTTATCGCCAATCGCTAATGCATATCAGTGATATAGCGTTCAGATATGTCATCTCCATACAATTTTCCGTTTTCTATTTGCGTTAGCGATTGTCGATAAGCAACTTGGTTAGGCTCTCTGTAGTTTGTAAGATTACTTCGTACAAATATATCCACAAAAGGCTTTTATAAGAATAATATGAAAGGTTCAAAAGAGAAATGAATCATCGTTTCTCGCATCATTATCATCAGCAGCCTTTAAGAGACCCACTGCAGGGCCATAGACCTTTTCCTGCAGGAAGGTATGTCCATAATCACCACGCCAGCCCAGGACGTATTGGCGATTTCAAGCTGAGAAATCTACAGATGTAGGTTTTTCTCCTACATACATGGTTATGGGGTGTAAGGGGTGTCAAATAACATTTTAAGACTTGAGACACCCAAGCCAACCTCACCTGCACGTGGTGCACCCTGCTGAATAACGAACGAGGCAATGGCGATAGCGGGGTGGAAGGGTTTTACAGCCCGACTGGGTCGCAACCGCCATGTACATGGCGAAAAAGCCCGTCATAGTGACTCGCTTTTGCGCGTCGCGTTTCGGGATCAGCCGGTGCATATCCAGTACCGGGTGACTTTCGTCATTATGGCCGGCATGACAGCGGCGCCCGGCTATGGATAATCTGTCTCTCGGTGGTTGCCGATGTTTTTGCATTGTACTATGCTTACCATCAGGCATAGTGTAATCGCTTTGTCGTGCTTTAATAAGAAAAATTATAATAATTTATGGTCGTCGCTTCTGTTCTCCTACTTTATTTCTCTATTCTTATTTCTCGATAACCATACAATTTTTTTTCTGGAGAAAAGACTCCACATCTTTTTCTGTTGCCCTGGCGACGATACGAAATCACATGATCGTGGGTTAAATATCACAAATATAAAAAAAATCACATACCTAAGCCCCAGCAAAATGGCAACAAGCATAAGGTTCTCTAGAAGTTTTATAAGGCGCATTTGGGCGTTGTGGAACGAGTTACCTGGTACAGTATTCCCCCAAGGTTATGAAATAGGGCTCCACAAAACGGGACTAAAAGATGCTATTCAAGGTCGGCAACATAACAGCGATACCCTGGTGTTGCTATCGTCCTTAGGCGACGGTATTAGATTTAACATCAGACAGGCCGTCTACCTGTTTGCTACCTTTTGACATAAAAATAATAGTTAAAGTGAAAATCATTACAAATAAACTCACTTGATATGTAATATCAGTTTAGGTATTGATTACGTTATTACTGTATGAGTTTCCAAGTATATATTAAATATTCAAAGCAGTTGAAAACATCACGTAGATAATCGTTTGTTTTAACTTAATACTTTGTTTTTCAAGGTAACTTTAGTAATCTAATTTTGTCTCTTTAACTACAATGTGTGTTAACATCTATTTTTAATTAAATATAAACATATATGTTATATAAATGTATTTTATGCATACTGGAGTCGCTGACGTAAGATAATTGCTTCTTATGTTATCCAATTTGCTTGGGCGAAGGGCTTTTTCTAAGTCTTAATTTGAAAATTTGTCTTAGCACATATTGGTGTGTTCTGGCAGCTGCAATTGAGAGCCAATCTCCTCTAAGTCTAGCGTGTTCACCATCTTAGACCACATCATAGATTAACATGAGGTAAAATTGTGGCTAAACGGTAAAACCTATAAGGTATAAAAAAATCATATTAATTTTGAATTTTAACCTAGACTGGATTTATTTATGTTATTCTGTCTATTATGGACGTTTATTCTCTAATTAAACCATTTATAGGGCTAATAGATACGGCCGTTAAATTTAACTAAACTAAACTTCGCACCTGCAGTCCGATAAAAGATGCATATATATCATATACTATATGTACACTTACTTATATTTATTTCACGGAATAGGATGTAAGCAAATTGCCAAAGTCCAAATTCTGCTATTTTGGTATCTTTACACTAATTACCATTTCAGCTAAATACGTTCTAGGTTCGCCACCAACGCCATGCGAAGCTGTTTAGAACCCTTAGACCAACAGAATTGACCAGTTTTAAAAACAAAACTGACTAAAATAACATATCTATTAATAATATATCTATTTCAAAGAAATTTAATTTGTGTATATATTAGATCTGTATTCTTTCCAATTTTGGTATTCTATAGTAATATTATAAAGAGGTAAAGTTTGTGAGTTTGTGACGTTGTAATTTCAGGAACTACTGGTCCGATTTGAATAATTATTTCAATGTTATATAG